>CABHPH010159468.1:12630-28493 GCA_902168325.1 Peromyscus nudipes | reverse complement strand
GAGTCAAATCACACTCCATTCTTATCACATAAAACCCTCAATCATCACACCCTGGTTATGGCGACAGTTTTCTCACCATATTGTCTCTGTGTAATCCTGGGGAAAACTTTATTTGGGGGTGAGGCCTGTGGTGTCTGAGTGCTAGGAAAAGAAAACAGAGGCCCAGGTGGGTGCAGAAAAGCCTTCACAGGCCTTACCTCCTGCTCTCTCCCTCAACTTCCTCTAACTAACAGATATTCAAAACTGTGACTAACTTTACAGATAATCATGATTTATGTGCGTCACCACTTTGGGAGTTCAAAGTCCTCTTGCTGATTTCGCCTTAGTTTTCTCCTGCCAAAATGCTCAGTATTTTGAGGTTAAGTTTGCAAAGTCACAAAGCAAATTAGTTCGGTCACAGAGACCGAGGTGGCCCATCTAGTGCTGTCCTGGAATGAAAGGACACTTCCCAGGTATACAGGATTTGCAGAGAGGAGGAAGTAGTCAGCATGGAGATCCAGAGGACAAGTTGGAGCCTGGATCCAGTAGTACGTTATTGTGATGTTTCCTCAGTTGTATCAAAGAGGTGCCCTAATACTTAGTTTAGGGGTGACTGATGTAAGGTCCAGTGAGGAATGAATGACGAAGAGATAGACAGTGGAGCAGTGAGGTTATAATCCCAGTGGGGGACAGAACATTGAAAACACACTTAACTACTGGATTCAGCCATTATTTAAGAGGAATATTTTCGACCTGACACAGCCACAAAAAATATCAGGAGCAGTGAACACTTGGAATACCCCCACTTTGAGGAAACCCTCCGTGGATCATTTCAAGTTTACCAAACTCCGAAGAGAAAAATGGTACCACTCCGAGAGAGGATTTGGGCCGCAGGGGGGGGGGGGGGTGGAGGGCGACACTCCGATTGTGTCAGAAGGAGGAGACTCATAAAACACTCCTTCAGCAGTGAGTCAGGGACTAACAGGTGGCACCAGCAGGTGACTTTAAAGAAAACTGGAAAAGAAAAACAATTCCTTTATTTAGAAACTGGAGGAGAAAAGACTGCGGAGAGAGCAAAAAATAGCAAGGAGAGTCAGACAGCAGCCAACGCGACAACTGGGTCATCAGAGGTCTCTCTGTATGCCGCAGCTGAGAGAAGATGCTTGTCCAACCCTCATCCTCCGCCTCCCTCCATCACCCGGTGGGCGGATGAAGGTAAATGGAAAAGACACCACCGGGTCACCCCCGGACGCCAGATTGAAAGGTCTGGTTGATAGCCAACGGAAGAAGCGGCAAGGAAAACAGAGATCTGGGGTCTTCTGCATCAATCAGGGTTTGGGGGGGGGGGGGGGGGAGCGGGGGGAGGGCTGAAGGGAAGAGGGGTCGCGTTGTCTCTAGGCCTGATCGGGTGCAGGTGGCGGCCAGGTGGGGAAGAAAAGCGCGGTGGCAGCCCCGAGGCTGCAGGCAGAGGGCGCGCGTTCATTGCTTGCTAGCCTGCTTTGGCTAGAAACGGTCGGAGTTCTGTGTCCAGGCTCTTTTCAGACTGCCACCAGCGCAGGTGACTGTGGCAGCCAGCACCGCACCGCACGCTGTGGGACGCCGGGCGTCCAGAGCAGCCAGCATCCCTCTACCGCGCCACGGCCATCCCGGCTCCGAGCCGCGCTCCAGACAAGGTCCATCCGCGCCGGATTGAGGAGGAAATTGCGTGAAGAGCTCCCCAGCCCCGGAGGGCTTACAGCTGGCTGTTTCACACCCTGCCTGGGTTTTAATGACGACAGCTTCCAGGGAGAAAACAGTGAATGGGGCTGGGGAGGGAAGCGCCCGGCTTCCTCAGCTCCACTGGTCCCCACTTCCAGCAGCTGGGGGTTAAGACGCCCTGGTGTGGGTGTGGTGGCAGCCAAGGGTGCTCGATTCCTTTGTGGCCAACCTTACAGCCATTCCCTGTAAAGTGCCATCGTGCTAAAAATTTACTAGGGGCACACACTTCTAGAACTTAAATCCATAGTGCGTTTTTAAATGTGGGCAGTGCAATGCAAAGAAAGAGAAAGAGGCTCAGTCGCCTCCTCTTCTGGCCACCCCTGTCCCCGACGACGAAGACCGTTCACAGTAGTTTGTTTGTACAGTGCTGCGATTTGTTTTCCCCCTCCTTCCTCACCTATTATTCTCAGTTCACCATGTTGGTTTGGATTATGTGGATTTTCACCCTTTGCTTTGACTAGAACAGCAGGACGTGGTTTAGAAAATGAAGGGGTGTGTGTGTGGGGGGGTGCACATTCATGGCTCTCAGTTTAATAATGTCACTTCAAGTTTGAAGCTTTATTTGCTGAACTGGTTTTGATTCCAACCACCCTCCACGTGCGTGAGCCCAGGCTTTCAAAGGGGAGAGCAGGCTTTGGCTCAGACTCTTAAAACTTTCCTGGACAAGGCTTTTGCTTCTGGAGAAAAATATCAGTAAATGTGTAAACTTAAGAGGAGAAATGAGCGTGCATACCCATTTTTTTTATCTGTAGGTTTTGGGGATTTCATAAAAAATTGATTACCCAGATGACTTAAGTGATAAATATATTTTAAGCAAGAACATTTTTATATTAACCTTTAGAACCTGCGTTCTCCTCTCCATCTTTCTAATCAACTTATTTTCTTTTCACTTGCATAGACATTCTTTATAGTGAACTACCCTTTTAAAAATGTATTTAAAAGAAAAATGGTGGGAAGTAAAATAAAAATTGCTGACGCTCCTATTTTTTGGGGGGAGGGCTATCTGCTAAGTTCAAACAAATACCTGATACTGGACAGCCGCGAACAGACCTGCAGAGTTTGAAATCAAGGGCACACAAGAATCCGTCCTTTGAACACAGGAGCAATGGCTTCCCAGAGTGATGGATTCATGGTTTGGAAACTGTTGTATATTATTATCACAGCACTGTTTTTCTTCCTAAAGTCATTACAGCAGAACCATCTAAAATATAATAAATTTTTCCTTATTTATTGCCTTTTTTATTTTTTGAGGAGTAAATATTTAATCCCACCTTTCTGTATACCTGGAAAAATAATATAACAAAGGTTTCACACCAATCAACCCTTTATTTGAAAAATGTGTGAAAAGCTACTTGCACACTTGGTAGAAGCCCCTTACTGACCCTCAGTGGTGATAAAATCCAGATCTCTTAAAACAACCAAAGAGAGACACCGAATCTGCTCTCAATCTCGCTGAAGCAAGAATTGAAAGAGCAAAGTTTATGGAATACTTTACAGACAAATGGGCATGTTAAAAAATAAAGTTGGCAATCTTGAAAAAAAAAACTCTCATAGAAGTTAGTATTCTTCCAAGAAATACATATTTCTCTGTACATCTAGTGTTTATGCCAAACAAAACCATTGGAAAATGACTCAAATCAAAGGTAGCCCACATCACAGATCTCTAAGTAAGCACTGTCCGTAAGAACTTATCGAGTTTTGATGATTTGTGGAAAGTTTTATTAATACTTTCTTGAAGATTTTATGACTTGGAAAATGTAACTTTCAGGAACGTTTGTGCTGCTTCCCTTTCCACTGAAGCCACTAAATCAAATATATTGTAGAAATATGTTTTGCCTTAAAAAATCCTGTGCATATGTAACTGATTATTTGATATTTAAAAGCTGTGTATATTTTATTTCAGAAAAAATTTCAATGTTCTCCTAAGAAATTGAACATTTAGTGATCTTTACAAGGAAGAAGTCCTTTTAAATAGTATTAAAAATGATTTGACCCTTAAAGAATATCCAGAAATTTGAATGTTCAGATGGGGATAATACACACTCAAGATAAAGAATCTTACTGAATCATCTCTTTAAATTCAAATTAATGATCAAGTTAAAACTATCATATTTTATATGAGCAAGGAACTAACCAAGAGTAGATTCAAGTAACAGAAAACTTTATGTGAAACTTTATCAAGTTAGTAAATACTTGTAATGCCTTTAAATTATGGTTTGATATATACTTTGCTTTAAGAGTGGGTATTTGTTCCATTTTTTATGGAAACTTCTAATTTCTACTAATTCATGGAGAAGATACATTTACGTACAGTATAGCTATGACTTAAACATAGCAATGGTGTTTTATGTAGTTTTCATTTTATAGGTCTAGTCACTTCTGGCTTATGAGCATAACTTTTTAGTTTAAGAGGAGAAGAAAAATTGTACGCATCATAGAATCAGTAGGAAAAAACCTATAAGCAGTTCATAGCCACAGTAAGGCTGCTTTGTATGTCTAAATCTACTGTACTTGGTAGAATACTTAGTATTTTAAAGGGATTATTAATTTTTCCCTTCTGAAAAGAGCTGATGTCAAAATGAGGTGAGTAGGGTCTTAAAGTGAATATTTCCTCACTTGAATTTAGTGGTATCAATATTATTCTTTTGGAAGATACAGATTCACAATGAATTAATTTCATGATCAATTTTGAGAGGTTACAAGAACTTTCTTTTTTGGCACAATCACAATATTATCATAGCAATTCAGATTGTCAGTAAAAGCTTAAACAAATTTGCTGATAATCCTGTTAATGACCTAGGTCAAGTGTTAACTGTTGTGGGTTATAAAGCAGTGAAATTAAGGTTTCTCCTACCTCCAGGCAAACAGCACAGTTATAACTATTGGGGGTGGGTGGAGGGGCAAGCTATTAGGAGAACTATTAAATTACACAAATGTATAATGCATTCAATTATTTAGTCTAGCATGAAGAAATGCTATTAAAAGCAAATGTAAGCCTTCTTTGGGGAAAAAAAAAGCCCATAAAGATGACATGATAGCTTAGCTCTCTGTTAATGTTTCAATCTCAGGGAGTTTTTATTTGAGGGTGAGAGTTTATGTACATTGAAGGTAATGCCGATTCTGAGTAAGTTTTACAATGAAGAAATTATTATTTAAATATTTATTGTGTCAACATTTGCCTTCTGCTCTAAGAGAAGAATATAGCAGACATCTGCAAGTTTTACTTTTAATCTTCAGTCATACAATCGCCTCTTGTACTTAGCAGAGATTTCATAGACAGTGTAATAGCCACTCCAGAAAAGTTTTCCAGTAAGTAGTATGTAGGTATATAGACTGAATTTTACTGAACTTTATTTTAAAAGCTCTCATTTTCAGTATAAATAGTGCAATGGGTAAATGTGAATCCAATTTGTGAGGACTGATGGATGGAAAATATTGCATATAATATTAAATAAGCTGTGCATCCTGCTTCAGACTGCTGCAAATACTTGTGTATAAAGATTACTTCATGCAGTTCTGAAGTTGGCTGAACTAATGAAGGTCAATCACTTGACTCTGTATCAAGTTTTAACTTTTTTCCAAAGTGGCTGTTCACCATTATCTGAGTCCCTGCGAGATGGAAACAGAACAAGCGTACAGAACAAGCGTAGGGTCTATCCTGATAAAGCAGGGCAGTACTAAATTTGCTTTGAAAAAGTGATTTCCCATTGGAAGTCTCTTCCTGTGCCATATGAGTGGAAAGAACTGATCATTGTTAGCAAAGTCTTTACTAACTTCTTTGTGGGTATTGAGACCAGATTTTAAATGGTCCTCCAAATGGTGTTTCTCTATTATCATCAAGAAGGCCAGGGAGAGAAAGTTGAATTTGGAATCACTTTCTTGAAAGCACAGTTAGAAAATCACTAATTAACTGATGGGTTGGGAAATTCATATCAACCTCAGTTACTTTTCTTTAGTTTGGACTCATGGAGTTTCAACAGTTTTATTTAATTATCTCAGGTTTTGTTTAAGCTCTCGTAAAGACAAGTTCCTTCAGCTCAACGGCCTGGTTTTGTTCTGCCATTTCTGTCCTGTCTAACTCCATGATAGGAGAATGTATTGTAGCAGATACACGCAGTAAATTGTCTGTAGTTTTAAAGTACAGTTTTCAGCACAATCTATCTTCTCATATATCTTCAGTTTTCAAAATGAACCATTTCAGTTCACCTTAGCTGTATATTGGGGTCCAGATTACTTTGTTAAGGAAATTACATAGAAATTGTGGCACAGAGCTGGGATTTTCACTTTCCATATGACTCAATTGCTAAGAGCCAGGGTATTGGATAATAATTTAAGCATCACTGAAGTATTATCTAGCTTAAACTATTCATCCTAACTCTTGTTTTAAAGTGCTAGCTACCTCATAAAGAAAATGAGACAGTAGGCATATGGTAGAGTCTGAAAGACTAATCCTGTGAACAATAGACACATAAAAACTTTCACATAAGCAAATTAAATGATATTACATGAGTTTTATGAGTATTTTTACCATTATATATCTATATTGTTCATTTGTACCTGACTATTGGCATACATTATACAATCACACATACATAAATGTGGTTTAAAGCCAACTAAGATTTAATTATACTTATTTAATTAAATTAATATGCATTGTTTTTATATGAGTGTGAATAAGGTTAAGGGCATTAATTGTTTGCAATTTAAAAAAAGGTTAAGTTGACCTACAAATGTAATTTCATCTGTATCCTATTCATCACTAATTCAGTGAAATCATTGTCTGGATAGTTTATATACATTCCATTTGGAAAAATACAACTCATCAAAACAATGTGGCAATTATACTGTTTTCTAGTTACTGTTTTAATATATTTGGAAAAATAGTTTGAAACTCTGACATACTGTTGTGTTATTCATACAAATATGACTACTCGTGTCTATTTTTTTTCATGAAGAATGACAGATCATTTCTTTCAAATGAACATTTTAATTTGTGTTACTAAAAAATATTTTTGGCAAAGATGATTTTCCCCACCACCATGATGAAAATAAAATCAATTTCTCTATTGAAAACAGACAAACTTAATGAAATCTGCCAAATTGATAAAGACAGCCAGGGCACTGAGGAAAGAAAATTAAACTGTCCCATTAGTAGTGAAAGTAGGTCATCAAACATTTGGAGCAGTCCTTGTATGAAGGGGTTTACATATTTTTTTCACATGTGCATAAAAATAATGCATACAACATTGGCTCGACAAAGTATTTGTGAGTATTGCACACCTACTGTGCTTCCCGCCCATCACTTGTTCTCTATTGTTAACTTGCTCAATAAAACATTAAATGTTCAAAATCATTAAGAGGAAATTAAACTTGTACGTGTTGCTGCCAGGCAATCAATTATTTAGAGAAGTTACGTTTTAAGAGTATGTATTCACAAATCTTTAGGACTAGATCGTGAAAAGTCTGTAGAAAGGCGTGATGAGTCTGCTCAGTACACACAAAAACAAATATTCTCAATATTAGGTTTACACTTTGATCCATTGAAAAGCCAGGGATGCCCGTTACACGGACAATAATTAATCCAACATCAATGAAATGCCGTTAGCTGTCCATGAGCGGTCTTTCTAATTTGCTATTCAGTTATTTACTGTATCCGCCCAGGAGCTATTTATCAATCAATCATTAAACGCCTACTCCTATTTGTATGAAAGCCCTTTATTTAAAAGAACCCAACGTAAGCTCACTTATACCCCTGCAAACATCACTGTTGTTAATGTGGCATGCATATGCTGCCCCTGAGAACCTGTATCGCTGAGCACAGCATCGCCCGGCGGGATCCACATCACTTCAATAAGGCGGTTGTAACATAAACATACGCGCACACGCGCGCACACACACCTCGGATCCAAAGAACCCCCTTCCCTCTAGTCCATTCAGAAATGCCAAAGGATCTAGCTGGAGCAACCTGTCATTATCTTTAAAACACACCGCGGGATCCAAAGAGAAGACTAGCCTTTTCTTTGAAACTTCTCAGAGTACCACATGGTCATAATTAGAAAATGAAATACTGCCTTGGCTATTTGGCAATTAACAGACTGGGATAAAAAAAAAAAAAAAAAAAAAAAAAACCGGAGGGTTTTCTTGCTTTCTGCTTCAAATTGGCAAATGTGGCAATCGCTTGAATCGCTATCAGATTAAAACCAGATTTTTTTTTTTTTGACGGTTTCCACAATCCCAAATCATCTCCCAAAAAGTATATTGGGACTGCTTGCTACTGGGCAAAGACGCTGCCACTCGTTCGGAAGGCACCTCGGGGAACAGCAGCGCGGGTGCAGGAACTGCGGGCTCGGTTCCGTTCCGGGGGCGGCGCGGTACCTGGCTTACCTTCGTTGGAAGGCTGTGGGCTCAGTTCCCCGGAGCAGCTGAGGACGCAGCAGCCGAGCAGGACGAGTATGGAGAGGTGACAATCCATGTTGCTGGTGCACCGGGCAGTGAGAGGAGCATATCTCCACGAAGCATGCCACTGATGTGAGGGGGAGCGCTCTGATTGCTGGAGAAGTTACCATGCTCCGCTCGCAGTCTGATGTCAAGTTTGACACTGGAGATAAGGAGGAGTCAGGCTGCCTTTCCGCGAACCCCGCTCGGGGACTTCGCTGGGTCCTAGTGCCGCCGGAAACGGGCGCTGAAGAAGAAGAGCAGGGCAGCCCCGTGGCTGGCAGCCAGGTCGGATGCACCCAGCCGCGGAGGAACGCGGTGGGTTGGAGGTCGAGGGTGTTGCCAATGGGGCAGGGAGGCGAGAAGTTGTGCTGGGACAGCGATGGAGAGTCGTGGGAGCTATGCGTTTTCGCTGAAAGGCAGTTGTTTGTTTGCTATGCTTGATCAGTTGTCTGCTTCCAAAAGAGCCCTGATAGAGGTTCTGTGAGTAGAAAAGAAACTAACGTTCAAAAAAAAACAGCAATATTCTTAAAAAAAAAAGGGGGGGGGAGGCATTGGTTTAATGTTTATATAATTGCGAGGACCACTGCAATTATCCCTTTACTGTGTTCAGTGTGATCACAATTCTCTTCGTGCTCCTGCAAGACAAAAGTAGACATCCTAGATCAGAGAGTCTGTTCAGTCCACCACATGGCATCAGACTGTTAAAGGGATTTGGCACAGCGATTTCAGCGCACCGGGGCACAGTCCAGTTCTGAACACTGGGGAAGTAACCAAGTAACCTTCGCCCTCCCGGGACAGAAGCAATCCCGGCCATAGCAGTAGCTTCGGGCCACCACTCACTCCACAGGGTGCTGGGTTTGTAATATAAATCAAACTCCAAGTTCTGAACAATGAATGCCCCTGCGTACACCAGCTAGCATTAGAACTTTTCTGTTCCGTGAGACTCCAACATAACTCAGAGCTCCCTGTTCAGCCTCCCAGCCACCACTAATCTAGTAATATTTGAAGACTGCTTTTTAACATTGAAAATCCAGTAGCTGCCAGAGAATAATGCCCTTGGACGTTCTCACTTACTTTGCAGTATGGTTATAAATGGTCTCATGCTGAACAATCTAACTGCAATCTCTTTCAGCCACATATATTTTGCAATGCATACTAAAAGATATTTCAATTATCTTTGAAATATGTCCTAGAATGTGATTTCTCACTCACCCTCTCACCACCCATCCATCTCAGCCTATCCTGAAAAGAAACACAATGATCACCTCACATAGCCCAAAACGGAAACCTAGGTTGGCCATGTTAACACCAATGATCAATGTTCGAGCTCTGAGAAGTGAGACTGAGTAAGTTTGAAAAGGTCCTGGTATTAGATATTCATTTCACAAGCACTGTACTTCCGGTGACCCAGCATAATTTTCCCATGAATTTAGGCTAATGGCTTCTGATGTTTGTTGGCTGCTTGGTGAAGAGGGGTTGGCTTGAGGAAGCCAGATGGAAGAGACCGATCCTGCTCACACACTCTTTCATGGGAGACTTATTTGTCTCCCTAACTCCTTCTCACAATATGCCACCAGGGGCTGCAGAGCCCATTACTGCTAAACCTGTCTCTGTTGAAAAAAAGAGAAGCTGATCAGAAAAGAAGGGTAGGGAGACCTTGTCACATGTTTACAGTTCCACCACGGCAGATTCATTGCTTCACAACTGAATGCGATTTTTTTCTTTCTGGAAATTTGAAAGAAATGACATTGATTTCAGATTGCAATTTGAACGCATCTGGAAAGGTCATGATAATTAGCTGGTCTTTATGAACGTGAACTGGCTTTCCCCTCCCTATTCTGTTACTTCTGGTTCACATCTAACAAACACTGGTGCCTGTGAAAAGGACATTCATAGTTGAACAATACTACAAGTTGGTTAAAAAACAAAACAAAACAAAACAAAACAACAACATAAAAACATGAGTTTAAAGCAATGACTAGGTCAGGCACATCAAGTAAATGATAAAGGGTTTCTCATCTGTAGACTCCTTAGGCCAAAAGACATCTGAAAATGAGAGTTCCTGGAGCTGAGGAGGTAGCACTCTTGGTAGAGTGTTTGCATGTGGCCCTGGGTCCGAACCCAGCGTTACAGAGACAGGGTGTGGAACGCAGCACTTGGGAGATGAAGGCAGGAAACCCAGAACTTGAAGGTGATTTTCCATCACACAGTCAATTTGAGGATATCCTGGGCTACATGAAACCCTGCCTCTAAAACTAAAAGACAGAACCAACAAAGGAAAGGAAGGAAGAAAGGAAAGAAGGAAAAGTTCTCACAACCTCAGTACTGTTTTGGATAGATGTGAAAAACAGGCCAATAAAGAAAAGAAAAATGAGTTTGGCTACACTAGGGTTGGATGCAAAGACAAAGGACAGTGGATTCTTGTCCAACAGGAGGTGCTCAACTGTAGGGAGAGGTAAAAGTGCCATAGTTCAAGAACAGCTCAGTAAGCATTGTCAGTAGGCTGAAGGAGGATAAACAAAACAAGAATATCTGGTTGAAGGGAAAATATTTTCTTTTAATTCCAACTTACGTGGGGCATAAAGTACTTTTTTTTTTTTAAGGAAGAGTGTTAGCATCAGAGGACAGAAAGGAAGCCAGAGCTCATGGTGATTGTTTAGGGAAATATTCTTCACAGGGCAGATTGAAAACTGCACAGAAATCCCCACGCCACAGGCCAACATGTTTGCAACCTATCCTAGACTAAAGAGAAAGAGCAAAATCAAAAATCAAGAGATAAATTGACCAACTCTGAGTTTTAGGAAATTATTATAGTCGTAGGATAGGCCTGGGCATTGTCAGGTGATGTTGAAGGGCTTCCAAGAATGAGAACTGAAAGGGATCTCTTCTTCCCACCACAGAGAGGGAATCTGAACCAGGGACTTTGAGACCTAGTAATTTGCAACTGAACCGCTGCTGGGTGAAAAACAGGAATATTCCAATACATGATGCTTACATCAGAAGTCATTACAGGGCAGCATTAGGATCTATCAGAAAGAATGAACACCTCCTAGATGGGGAAGAAAGTACTTTTTTTTTTTCAAGAAAAAGCAGAGTTAGGGACCGGATTTAGAAGTTAAAGGAACATTCCTGAAAGAGATAGCAATTGAGCCATATCTAGGAAAAGGAGCAGGGGTGGGTAACAAAAAAATGTGCTTCAGAAAAAAAAATGACCGTAAAAAACAAGCTTCTTGGAGGAAATGGAACTTCTGTTATTAGAACATCGATGCTGAGGTAGTTTCAGAGATTTGGGAGAGAAGAGAGAGGAAAGCTTGGAAAAACTTGATCAGGAGTTCTGAGGACATTGGGACTGTAGGGTGATTAGGGGTATAAGAGACTTAATTGGCATTTAAAATGGAAAAGTTGCAACGAAAATAGCAATATGAATAACAAGAGGAGGTAATACACCAACACTCTTTGATGGTGACTGACATAGCTGAAGATACAGATCTCCTGTGGGGCTCTTCATTCAAATCAGTCTACAAAGCAGTTGGTTTGGTCTTGCTGGCTTTTGGAGAGATTTTTACACTAACAGATCCTACCTTTTAGGGATAGTGTAAGCATTATATAATAGTTAGGATGCTATAGAGAAAATGATATTCTAGTGTCTGACATATTAAAAACATTTATTACACTTTATAAAAAAGTCACTAGTCAAAGTGGAGTCTGGACTGTTTGATACTAAGTAGTAAGAGAATTTCAAGTCAAACAAGCATGAGAAAATTGTCAAAACTTCACAATAGGTTCATCTTACAAAATGAGGAATAGTAGTGTCTATGCAGCCTTTTAAGTTCTCATTTGACTGAGTACAAAAAAGATTTGAGGACAGAAAGTGGCAGAGATTGTTATGTTACATAAGTCATAACCCGAGGGAAATGAGCTATTGGGAGACAGAGACCTTACCTGGGTTGTTCTGATAGAGATTATATGTATACAAAGGTAGCAAGGTACTTGTGTGTAAGGAAAGTGTAGGCAAGGAGATCAGTTGACTGAAGATCAAACTGGAGCACATACCAATATTTACCATCTTCAGGCGGAAGTGGAGGACAAGGATCTAGAAGAGATGAGCTCAGTAGAAGAGTGAAATAGTCTTGAGAGTTTTCGCAGGCGTACACTGTCAGTAGCACAGCATGCATATAAACACCAGTAAGATCAGATAGGTGAGTGACTACTGGCTGTAATACATTTTACAATAAACCTCTACCCCTGTCCTGTACTCTGCTACTGTGGCCACAGTCACTGTTGCCCTCTGATTAATATCTCTCTCTTTTTTAGATATGTGCAGAATAGTGCTGAGATTGTGGTGACTCTTATTGGCTGATGTTCTTTAGCCTGACAGATGTACAGTTGAGACATCCTGTGTTGTATGTATTCTGATTCCAGGACTCGTATTGCTCTTTAGTCATCTTGACGCTTGTAACATTCTACAAACACATCTCTTCCGCACAGAAAGGCTTCCCCACCTCTTCTCTTTTTTTGACAATCTTAAATATTTCATTTGCTCTTAGTTTTCACACATACATGTGTGGGCTACTATATTATATCCAACATATGTACAATAATCACTATAGGCTAATTATAATTTCCATCTCTTCATATGTCACCAGGTTTATGTTGGAAACCTTCACACTCTTCTCTGGATTTTTTTGAAAAAGACAATTAGCTGCCATGTGCTGTACTTACACTGTTGCATTCAGAATTCCTTCACTCTGTGTCTTCTGTGTCTTCTGGTTCTCATTATATGCCTTCTCATTCTTCCCTATTACTGCTTTCCCCTGCCAGTCTCTGACTCTCAACTTCTACATAGCAACCTTCTTGTTTCCACAAAGGGATGACAACCTGTTGTGCTGTGTTTCTGTGCTCATCTTATTTCACTTGGTGTAATGCCTTCTGCTTTTATCCACATGATCAAAAATAACAAGATTTAAGCCCTCCTGGACCCAAATATTATTCTATTGCATCTATCTAACACATTTTTAAAATGCACACATCCATTGGAGGACATCTCAATTGAGTTCATGTCGTGGCTCCTGTGAATAATTTGGTACTAGGCATGAGCATGCAGATATCCTTTTCCATAAAGATCTATTTCCTTCCCATGAATGCCCAGTAATGGGATTGCTGAGTGGAAGTATGATGATGGCGGTGGTAGATGTGTTGTTAAGAGCCCCAAGTCTGCAAGTTGGATCTCAGTGATGGAGTCAAGGGAAAGAGAGGCAGTAGAAGCAGGGTTATGTGCCTACCTAAGCAGTGATGCAAAGAACTGGCTGAAAGTAAGGTGAACTAAAGTTGGGGAAAATGGGTTCTATTAAGACACATTGAGACCAAGCCAGAAGTTTTGAGGGAAGCAAGAGTATAAACTGAAATTTAAGAGATGAGTGGAAAATTGTGAGTAGTTTAATTTACAGAAAGAAATGTAATTTTCCCAAAAGATCGCATACAGCAAGGGGAAATGATGCCTCTGAATTGAATTCTGATAAAATAAAAGTATTCAAAATGCAAAAGGAGGTTGAATTTATTATGGTAAACCAGACTGTATGTTGTAAAGGAATGGTAAGGAGAGTGAGTCAGAGGGGTCAACAGAGATGCAAAGTCCAGGAAGGGAGCAACCAACCGAAAGTAAGGGGAAGGTTCCTCAAAACTGAAAAGAAAATCGCCTTTGTAGTTAATGGACAGAACAGAAGACCCAGAATCTCTTCCTAGACTAGGTTTTGAGATGCAAAACACCTCCCAGACTATGTTTTCTTAAAGAAGGATAAGACACCAGGGACTCCATTATGCTGTGGGGACTCCATTATGCTCACAGGGTGAAAAGCAAATGGAGAGAAAGAATCTTGAAGAATGTGCCGTTTTGCAAGTAAAATATAGAAAATGATACTTGCCATAACCTTTACAAGAAGTCTTCCGAAGAAAGGCTTGATGGAAGAATGCTTTCTGAAAGATGATGGTTTTTTTTTCTTCCAGAAAAATGCTGTTTAGTTTGGGATTTAGAAAGTCTGTGTATGTGGTACAAATTCATCCACTCTATTTTAACATTGATACTTAATGAATTAATATATCTTGAAACTGAACATAAAAGTTTATGCAATCAGTGTAAAAATTAACCTGTCTAGAGTAATTGAAAAAAAAACTATAAATTAGAACTTCTTCACCCAATTGTAAAGCTCCACAAAGAAAAGTGGAAAAAATAGATTATAGATATGATTTGCTTGGTAGAATTCACAGGTACTCTTACAATTCAGTTTTAAAATTACCTCTGAAATATATTTTCACTTTTTGAAACAAACTTTATTACCACAAGTACTGCTTGGGCTTCCGTTTTGTCAAAATAGTATCAAAATAATCCAGGAGCTCATTTTAAAAATCTGAAAAAACATTCAAAACTCAAAGAAAACTCTGAGCTAACATTTCAGGGCTGATGTGGTGAGAGACTAAGAGAGGGTGATGGTTGATGTGGAGCTTCTAGTTCCATATAGTCCTCATATAATCCCATCTGTGAGAAGTAATCCATGCACACACACACACATATTCATCCTGATAGACTTATTCATCATTCATGTACCCGATGCACACATTGGATTGGATGCTATCCATCAGGATTCTCTGGAGTAGATCTAGAGACCTCGTAAAACTGAAGGACCAACTTTACCAGACAGAGAGCAGGGCCTACAATACTGTTCTGCCCAAAAGCTCCTCATGATGTCTGTATGACCACCTTGGCAAAGTTCTTTTTGTTATGTTTGCGTGCAAGGAAGTCTGACATAATCAAAATGGGAAAAAGGGATAAAATATGGTTCAGTAAATTAAAATGGATCTCCACATAAGCCTGGAGGTCAACCTACGGCTGCAGTAAAACACATTATGCTATACCATAAATCCTCTCATTTTGAAGGTATGTAACTGGGACCACGCCTTCCTTACTGTGAACTGGTATTACTATTGCCAAAATCATTCTTATATGCTCTTCTCAGTTACTTATTTGCATTATTATAATTGTTTCTGATTTTTTAATGTATGAATTGCCTTTTGGGTACTCTTAAATGAGAAAATAAATACCTATCCCTTCCTAAGAGAAAAACACTATCTGGCAAAGTAATATATAAAAATCTATTTCATGGGGCTGGGTGGTGGTGGCGCATGCCTTTAATCCCAGCACTCGGGAGGCAGATGCAGGTGGATCTCTGTGAGTTTGAGGCTAGTCTGGTCTACAAAGCGAGTTCCAGGAAAGGCACAAAGCTACACAGAGAAACCCTCTCTCTAAAAACCAAAAAAAAAAAAATCTGTTTCATTTATTCCAGATGTGATGATTATGTGATTATAATGGTTGATAATTTCTTCAACAAACTATAGATGTATTAAGAGGCCAAATTTCAACTATACAAGGAGATTTTCAGGCTTAATAAATATAAGAACACTATTATTAAAGCAAGCTCATGACTAAAGACAAAATGACTTTGTATTTATAAATAATAGAATGTTTTTCTGCCTGTCTTCCTTAATTCCTTTCTTTCTTTCTTTCTTCCTTCCTTCCTTCCTTCCTTCCTTCCTTCCTTCCTTCCTTCCTTCCTTCCTTTCTTTCTTTCTTTCTTTCTTTCTTTCTTTCTTTCTTTCTTTCTTTCTTTCTTTCTTTCTTTCTTTCTTTCTTCTTT
>CABHPH010159468.1:0-12530 GCA_902168325.1 Peromyscus nudipes | reverse complement strand
TTCTTTCTTTCTTTCTTTCTTTCTTTCTTTCTTTCTTTCTTCTTGAGACAGGGCTTCTCTGTGTAGTCCTGGCCTTCTTGGAACTCACTCTGTAGACCAGGCTGGCCTTGAACTCAGAGAACTGCTGCCACTGCCTCTGGAGTGCTGGGATTAAAGGCGTGCACCACCACCACCCGGCTAATAGAATGTTTTTCTAAAGCTGAAAAAAAAAACCCCACAAAAAACTGAACTTCTTGACAATGTATTTTAGGTATAAAATGGCATTTTCATTTTCTCTGTGTATTGTATTATGATTTAGTAAAGAAATAATAGCAACAAAGGCCTTCAAGTTGAAGGTGATTTATTTTAGGATGTTCCAACAGGTGATACATTAATAGCTTGGTAAAATGAAGGTGCATTCAAAGAATTTCTTCCCATTAAAAGATTGGAAAATAGACTTACAAAATGCCCTGTGGTGGTTCATTGAAGTCATACTACATGTGAAGATCACATTCCTTCAGTTTTGTCTCATAAATATCTGGTGAGCCCGAAGATAAAATAGCATTACTCAATACAGAATAATTAACCGATTATGTGCTTGTCTGACCACAGCCGTTAATTCAGCTGGGAACCGGAAAAGCAATCCATAGTGAGCTCTAGAGCTCTCATTTCAACAATGTTAAACATTTGTGATTTTTCACGGATACTCCAGTTTCCACAAGTGCCCATGCAACCTCACCTGCTTTTCCAATTTGTCTCCTAGACTATGCTCTGGGTCAATGATCCCTATTATGTCATGTCAATACAGTGGCTAAATGATGATAAATAATTGAATATGTGACAAGTAATCCACATCTGAACGTCAATCATCTTAGTTAGGTACTATTTTCCCAACTGAAGGGAGAGTTACTTCCATTTCAAATTCTATGTTTTTATATCTCTACACATTTTATATCTGTGAATATACCCCTTAAATAAAAAATAATATGTATTTGCAGAGATTATTGCAATTCAAATAAAACTGAATTTGAATAACAAATTGATGTAAAAATTGATTACCATTATGCATTTTAGAAAAATATTATTGTGTTTCACAATTTAATGATAGTAATGAAAGAAATTAAAATGCGCATGTTATGCTTTAATATTTCAAATGTGTAATATTTGATATTTATATTATTTATTTAGTTTATACATTTCAGATAGTTTGTCGTTTTCAAGCACATGTTTGAGTAAAGCCCCAAGAAAATGAGTTTTATATTCTGTTTCAACTTTTAAAACTATCATCCTAATGTCCAAGGGCTGTAATACATTTACAAGTCAAGCTTACACACGAGCAGTCTGTCTGTTGAAGGTGCCATTTCTAGCAAAACAAATGAAGGAGCCGTACCATACACCACCACTTCATCAAAGACTTTTATTGTTAAACCCTTGGCCTGGGAAACTGCAATGCAGCACGCCCTCCACTAGAGGGCGGAGAAGAGGCAGCAGCCACTGCCGCTGAAGACTGAGGTGTTCAGTACAGTGTTCCAGACTACGGAGAGGCCATTGGAGAAAATAGCAAAGATTTGTCAGTTCATTTTAACTAATTTTTGAGTTGTAGAAAAACTCTGAAAATATTACAAATGTCCATGCACATCTACAGATTCTGTCTAATCACCCAATCTAGTTCTTACCTGGCTAAGATATGATTCTGAATTCATCATGGTTAGAAAACCAAGAGTCACATTTGATTCTTGGTCTAGGGAAATCTACAGTTTTCCACACTAAAAAGGGTAGAGATGGGTGGTACATTGTCTCCTTTCTCATTCTCCTTGAGAGATAATGTATCTCCAATTATAATATTTAATCAGAATGATATGAATGTAAACTTACAGTCTACTAAAGTTATCATCTGCAAAACATGGTTTAGTTAAAATTTAATGTAAGAGGAAAGGAAATGCAGTAAAATTGTGGATGAAATAAACAGGATATCCAAAGGAGCCATTATTTAAGTTTTTCCCCTGTAGGAACAACAGGAACACGTGCCTGCTGTGGAACTCACAGTGAACATATCCCGGGAAACAACTACTATAGAGACATTAGAGAATCTTATCTTGTCCTTTAAATTAAAGGGCTACAGACACATTTCAGAAAACACGAAAGGAAATAGACCAAAATCCGCTCCTGTGACTTGGTCCCATCAATACAAAGGAATTACTCTGGCGTAATTTTCAACTGTGACAAGGAGCACATTTTGGGTAGTAATAGAAAACTTCTAAGAAGAATTTTGGAAGAGTAACAAGACAGCTAAGAACATGAAGGATTAATCTAAGACCAATTAATTGATATACAAAACATATGAAGCTATTTTAACTATGCTGCAAAATGCAGTACTTATCTCTCTTAAGGACCTGCAGAGAGCATGCTTGCACACGATCCGTAATATTTAACACTGTATCTTGTTTAGCAGTATTCTACCTCAGTATTTTATTTGATGGGGTGTTATTCTTCATCAATGGAGTGATATGTCAAACTTGGCATAAGAAGCCCAATAAATCCAGAGCTCTTCACTGTAAGAAACATAAGAACCACACAGAAGTACAGTGAAGACTCTTAGATCATTCATAACCAAAGTTTCTGCCAAAAAAACAAAAACAAAAAACAACCCCCCCCCACCAAAAAAAAAAAACTACTTCATCCAAGACACCATACAATTAAGAAAGCAAAGTATAATTGCCAGGGAGCCATTTTAGTCTGGTTTTGTTTACCATTTTACTCACAGCCTCCAGAGCAGTGTCTGACACATAATCAATGTACAATCCAGTTTTTGTGGGTAAATGAAAATATAATTCAAATGAGTGATAATATATTTAAAGTATAATTTTGCTGTTTTGTCACTTTTCAAAATATTTTCTTTTTAGATTATGTATGTTTGTGAGTGTCCGTGTGGGGGTTTGTGTACATGATACAGCACCTGCAGAGGCCAGAAGAATGTGTTGGATCTCCTGGAGCTGGAGTTATAGGTAGGTGTGAGCCACCTGATGTGAGTCCTGAGAACAGAACTATGGTCCTAGGCGAGAGCATCAAGCACTCTTTGTTCACTCAGCCATCTGCTCAACCCAGTTTTTGTCATTTTCAGAGTTCATTTAATTCCTGACTTCAGTCCTGTGCTTACTTGCTTCAACTTTAGTTTTCATTTTCAAACACTTTAACATAGTTCAGAAATGTAGGCAAAGGAAGATAATAGCACAGCCATAAGTAATTAAGTCTTATTCCATCAGATTTGAGAAAATGAACAAATTGCTACCACTCTGGAAAAGTTAAGCCGGTAATTTTTATATCTCTTCTTTAAAAACACAGACAATGTTTTCAGTATATGTGTTTAATTTATTTAACATTCTTTATGTTAATGTGTTATCATTTATGATATGTTGATCTCATATGTAGGGAAACAAAATTCTCATTCAACAAAATTATGCAAATATTTTCCATCTGCAGGATTGTCCTAGTTCTTTGTTTTTAATTCTTTGACAGTAATATTTTATAATTTTTTCCAAAATAGAATGAAGGGTGTTTTATACTGTTAAGCTTCCATCAAGTCAGACCTCAGACAGAGAGCTCTAGGCCACATGTAAATAATAAGGGAATAGCTATTATGTATGGATATGTTAAATACATGCAGACATAATCATTACATCATCCAAATTTCAACTTTTAGACTTCCTTTAAAAGTTTGACAGGAGTGGGAAAAACGAATAAGAACAGTACAAAGTTTCTATGGGTCAGTGAAATTCTCTGTAGAATATGGTAATGAAGGATACATGTGTATCAAGGCAAATAATTTAGAGCACCAATGAAGGACTCCAAACTGTGGTGACCAATGTCCCTTTCTGTTAGAGATGTGAATGTGGGAGTGGCTAGGAATATGTGTGAAATCTCTGTCCCTTCTTAGTGTTGCTGTGAATCTCAACCTGTTCGAAAAATCACTTAATAGTTATTTAATGCCTACGAAGTCTAACTTGTAGTTTTAATTACTTCTGTGGTAGGTTGCATTCATCAAAAGGCACAGATAATCAGCAAATGAACAATATTTTAAAATAAATATGAAACATCTCAATGCAGAATGGCAAGAATATAACTATAACACCTGGTCTTTGGAAAGAATCTGATTGGCAGTCATGAAATTGAAAGTCTTTGTTTTTCCTCAGGGTCAGCAGATAACATGGGAGGACAGTAGTACATGAGTCCTTCATGTTACTTCCAATACTCATGAGTTAGCAGATTTCCATTAACACTACTTCACCTCTTTGTTTTCCTCCTCAATCTACAATGACTGTAACTCTTTCATACTCACTTGCAATTAATTTATCAGCCTTACAACTAAACTGAGGGAAGAATTTAGACGCCCCCAAAATAATTGAGTTAATTATAAGAAGAAAACAAAAAGTCAAATTCTTTCATCTTTGTTCATACGTTTATTGAAGAATTTAAGACTCAAAAGGGTGAAGAAAAACTTTCTAGAAGATTTCATTATCAGAAAAAGGCAGCAAAACCAATTCAAGACACCAAGAGATAGCAATACCTTTTCTGAATACCCATTTTAGTGATTCAACAATCTCTATGGTATTATATTATCATTTCTGATGAGCAGATTTTTCAAGTAAAGGGAAGCACAGCTGCAATTTAACAAAATAATTCAAATTTTTATAGAGAGGTTTTTCATTTGGAGAAATGAGTCCTTAAATATTTCCTTGGAGGTTCCTATGCTTCATGGAGCATTTTATTTGAGGCCTTATTGGTGTTGAGCATTTTATCTTCAAATGTTCAGTTGCCAATTTTATACTTTTTGAAACCCTTTTAATTATTCACCTACTTTAAAGTTGCTTATATTTTTAAATTAGAAACAAATTATATATCATGAACTTTAATTATTTGAAATATAACTAGGCAATATACATTTAATGTGAATGGATGTTGAATGTCATCAAATGCTTTTCCTTTTTTTCTTGAAAGAATTATACAATTTGCATGCCTTATTCCAATATGAATTAGCCTCATTGATTTTGAATGTTAAAACGAATTTATAATCCTGGAATGTATAGTCATAGTCCATTATTTTAAAGACCATCTGTCATTGTGTTGTCTTAATATTATATTGAAGTTTAAAAGAAATAAAAAATATATTTTTAAGTAAATTTATTTTTAAATAAAAGATTTGAATTTGACAAAACCTAGTGCATACATGATATTTTTATCATGCTTTGTGATCTAGTTTAAGTAACATTTGTCTACTTTAAGTGGAAATTTTTTCTTTGATTGTATTTTAGAAAATTTAGAAGTCTATATAGTTAAGTACTTCATCAATTCATAGCTCTTTATTATGTATGGCATGAGGAAAAATTTAAATGTGTATACTTTCTCTCTGATTGATGTCCAGTTATACTACAATTTTTAAAACATGTTTCTTTGCTCACTGAATTGTCTTATAATTTTTGTAATAAACCTCATCATCAGCATATTTTTTCAATCTTTTCTTCTTCTTCTTCTTCTTCTTCTTCTTCTTCTTCTTCTTCTTCTTCTTCTTCTTTCTTCAGTTCTGTTCTTCCAATAATACCACATTTTCTTAGCAAAAGTCTTAAAATTAGGTTATTTTGAAGCTTTTCTCTTCCATTTGAAATTTGGCAATTCTGGATAACTTGTATATAATAACTGGATAATAGGTTTTATGACTTGTGTTAATATTTTCCAAAAAAATATGTGCATGGAATTTCATGACATTTATAGCTACAGAAGAGTTGCTTCTTGGTGATGCTCATTCCTCCAATCTGTGAACATGGAATTCTTGACTGGTCTGCTCTGTAATTTCTCTCACTGAAAATATTTATAATTTTATCATTTTTAGTATAAATATCTTGCCCATTGTTAGGCAAGTTTCTTTGTGTAGTTTTGGTTTCTGATGATAATGTACATTTCATTTTCAGCTGTTTTATAAAAATGTAATTCTTCAGATTTATTGGCTTTGTATCTTTCAGCCTTGATGAATTCATTAATTGGTTCAAGTAGTTTTTTATATGCCTTAGGATTTTCTGTGTTCACAACCTACCATCTGTGAAGAGAAATGTGTTTACTTTCCCTTTCAGTTGCATTTTATTTTCCTTATTATAATGACTAGGAACTCTAGCAATAATGATGAGCAGAACTAAAGAGAGTGTTCAGTTTGTTCTTAGTATTTATTTTTCAGAGAAACTCTTTAATATATCATAGAGCTAGAGTTTCCAGAGAAATGGAACAGATAAAACACACACACCTGAACACACACATACGTATGAGATAATGATCAAATCATAAATCTCCATACATAGTTACATAATTTGTGTAATGTATGATTTATATACTAATCATAGTGATGATAGTATAAAGATATATTATAAATTGACTAAAGAGATTTTGAAGAGATCATAAAGGCTATCCAACTGGAACTCTGGAGAACCTACTGCTCACCTGGAGCCTTAGTATGGAAAGCCGTGTAGTTAAAGCAGTAAGAAGTTCCTGCTTGAAGGCTGGCTTACTGCAGACCCAGAAAAGCTGATTTTCTAAACTCCAAAGGCAGTCTGTAGCAGAGCGAGTGAGAGATGACACTGAAGACAAGTCTCAGGGTTGTTCTGCAGAATCCTTTCCTGATTGATAGGAAAGGTCTGACATTTTTCTTCTATTCAGTCTTTCAACTAGATAATCCATATGGAAAGCAATTAGCTTTACTCAACCAATATTTACCAACTTCAAAGTTAATCTCTTTCCTCCAACCCCCAAAACAGTGCTTGAACACTGTTGAACATCTCACTGACCAGCTGAGTAATAAAATTATTAAGTACACTACTAATAATGATACTAGCTGGAGACCTTTGGAGTTGCCTTTCATCAGATCAAATTACTTTTTGTTCGGGAAGGGAAAAGCTTTTATTGTGAATGGATGTTGAATGCCATCAAATGCCTTTTCTTTTTCTCTTGAAAGAATTATAAAAATTTCATGGCTAATTCCAATATGAATTAGCCTGATTGATTTTGAATATTAAAACAAATTAACAATCCTGAAATGTATAGTCATAGTCTGTTGTTGGAGTTATCTCCAGTTCCACTCGGGGCCAGCAGCTACTCAGACTCAAACACACAGACACTTATATTATTTAAACTGTTTGGCCTAGTGGCTCAGGCTTCTTGCTAACTAGTTTTATGTCTTAAATTAACCCATTTTTATAAATCTACACCTTGTCACGTGGCTCGTGGCTTACTGGTATCTTACATCTTGTTTCTTATGGTGGCAGCTGGCAGCGTCTCCTGACTCAGCCTTCCAGTTCCCAGAATTCTCCTCTCCTTATCCCGCCTACACTGTACTTCCTGCCTGGCTACTGGCCAATCAGTGTTTTATTTATCAATCAATCAGAGCAACACATTCACAGCATCCCCAGCAATCATCTGTGATTTTAAAGACATCTTTGTATCCTATTGGTTAATAATATGTACTGACTTCTGTTTATATGTTCTGAGTCATATCGATACTTTTCTATTTCATCACTTTTGTTTTTAGGTTTTGACATTAGCTATTAAGATGTTCAAAATCTATGTTAGGGAGCATTTTCTCTTGTTTTGACAATGTTTATGGATAATTTGGTGAATATTTAGCAGGTTTGATCAAAGAAATATTTGTCTCAGAAATGTCTTTATGGGTAAAATTTCAAGAAGAAATTATGTGTCTATAATTGCTTAGTTCTTATTTTATTTTGAAGTAGGGTCTCACTATGTATTCCTGGTTGGCCTGGAACTCTCTATATTGACCTCAGTGGCCCCATAAATATCCACCTGCCTCTGACTCCCAAGTGTTGGATTAAAGGTATGCTCCATCATGCCTGACATTTGTTTAGTATTTATTTTATCCCTCTCAGCAGCATTTTTAAATTCTTACTGCAATTGTCTCTTAAATTTATGCTAATTAGTTTACTAAGTGTTGCTTCAACTTTTCTATTTAATTTTTCATCATTATTTTGGTCACACTATAAGCAAATTTAAATATGTCTATTTAATATAAGTTCTTGATTTTTCTTGACATATCCAATGATAAATATATATGATAGAATTGATGATGCACATTGTTAGCCTTTAAGCTGTATTATTTTTTCTGGATAATTTTCTTGTAACCTTATTAGAGCTGTTAAAATTTTATAGTGTGCTCCATTGAGAAATGCCTAGTGGCTTTATTGGGTTTAAAAAATCCCTAAAAGCCACTTTCCTCTCACTACTTTTATGAACGTTTTACCAGTTTACACAATGTGAATAGCAATATCCTATGACTGTTTTATCATCATATCTAAAATTCTATTACTTAGTGGATCACAAATATAATTACAAATTATTTAATAACCAAAAAGGAGATTTACAAGTTTTGTTTATATACATGTACTGTTGTTTTTTCTCATTAAAATTTCACTCTGGTCTTGTTAAATAAAATTTAGGTGTAATTAATATGCATAGCTCAATAGGTTTAGTTTAAAATATATTTGTCATTACTGCTTAAAAGTGATGGGAGTTGGAGTTTGCAGAGAAGACAATACAACTCACAGTGAAATCACTCTATCAAAATAACATAATCATAAAAGATAAAGAAATTATTAGTTAATGTACCCAGAAACTGTATGAAATTCTTTGCACTTTATTCAAGTTGTAGTTATTTTTATACCACTACTGATTCACTATTGTGGTGATATTGTGTTCCCCAAAATATTGTGCACCCTAATAAATTTATCTGGAGTCAGAGAACAGAACAGCCACTAGATATGGAGGCCAGAAATGGTGGCACACACGCCTTTAATCCTAGCATTTCAGAAGCAGAGATCCATCTGGATCTCTGTGAGTTCAAAGCCACACTGGAAACAGCCAGACGTGGTAACAAGAACCTTTAATTCCAGGAAGTGATGGCAGGAAGCAGAAAGGTATATAAGATGTGAGGATGAGGAAGTAGGCCTGGTTAAGCTTTTAGGCTTTTGAGCAGCACAGTTCAGCTGAGAGACATCCAATCTGAGGAAACAGGATCAGCTGAGGAATTGGCAAGGTGAGGTGGCTATGACTTGTTCTGCTTCTCTGATCTTCCAACATTCACCCTAATACCTGGTCCTGGGTTTGATTTTATTAATAAGACCTTTTAAAATTCATGCTACACACTATGTTATTGTTAAGAGGGGTCCTTATTTCGTCTTCCACTGCTGTGGAAGAATATGACAGGGCGGGTGGATCATAAGCAACAAAATTTTATTTGGCTTGTGGTTTTAGAAGGCAGAAAGTCCATGGCATCCGCTTCAGGAGAAAGCTTTTCTGTAGCCTTTTGGGAAACACAAGAGAGCATCTGAAACAGACAGGGAAGAGGAACCCAAAATCGTTTGGTCAGTAGTACATGTCCACCAGCAGGGGATTGATCCACACTCCAAAGAACAGCTCTCATGAGCTAAACAGCTGGACCACTCTACACTGTTACAATGACAACTAGGAAACTTGAGACCTCCACTGTGCTGCTGAACGCTCCTTCTGAACCCACGTTTATGCTGTCTTTGTGACAGTTCAGAGGGAACACTCACAAGCATAGTTGAGGTCTCAAGTTTCCTCAATGAAACACTCACTTACATGTATCACACAGATCTTCATTAATATGTGGGTAGTGATAAAAGTTATGAAGAGTATTAGTTATGTATACATGTTGCATTTGTTGAAAACTTTTCATAAAGACCCTCTTACACCAAGGTCTACAAAATCAATAAGTTACTCAGGAAAGACTTGCCATTTTTAGAATCTCATAAATGTAAATGCTACTATCGTGATATTTGCACAAATAAGGATGGGTTTTGGCTTGAAGTATTTTCTCATTTACTTATGAAAAATAGAAAATAGACCCAAAAATTCTTGTTTTGTCCTTCTCTTTATCAACAAAGGCATGGAATCACTAATGACTGCTTCCCGTTCCTACAGAAAAGCAAGAGGAAAATTTGCTAGGAAAATGGCTATATAATGACTATCTTTTTCTGAAAACCTCAAAGAATCCAGTCTTTGTATAACAGATATGGAATTGCATCTGCAAGCTCTGAAGGCTTGTGCAGGCAGCTAACTGATCCAAATGCGAGCCTATCCCATTTCAAACCTACTAAATCCCTGGGGATCGAAAGTAGATCTATGTTTCCAGAATTGGACTTGGGCCTTATTCAGGAAGTTCATGGCTTTTCTTCTAGAAAGTTAATTTAAAAAATTTTTTTAAATTATTTTCATAAATATAATCATTGAGAAATGCCATACAGATATTAAACATCACCCATTTAAAATGCAAAATTCAATTTTTATTAGCATATTTACATAAATGCATAGCCACCACTACAATATGAATATAGACTATTTCAACAAGTCCAAAACAAGTCTAATTCAAGTCCTGAATTAGCCTTCCTGTACTGATTCAACCCAGTTCTAGCCAACCACTGGTCTATTTTCTCTATATATTTGCATATTCTAGAAATCATATAAAATGATATCACACATGAGTGGCCTTTTGTGAGAAGTTTCTTTCATTGAAGATAAAAGTTTTGCCATTCATCCAGGTTATAACACACAGACATTTCTTTTTATCAATTGACAAATAATATTCGTTGCATGGCTATAACCCATTTCATTTATGTAACATGTTGGCAAACACTGGGCTGTTTTCTCCCTTTTTTTTTCTGTTGGGAACAGGAAGAGCTGAGTCAGGAGTTGCCAGCCAGACACAGAGGAAGCAAGATGACAAGGCAGAACTGAGGAAAGGTACCAAGCCACATGGCTAAACATAAATAGGAATTATGGGTTAATTTAAGTGTAAGAGCTAGTCAGTAATAAGCCTGAGCTAATGGCCAAGCAGTTTCATTAATATAAGTTTCTGAGTGATTATTTTATAAGTGGGTTGTGGGACTGTGAAGGCTTGGTGAGACCTGGAGAGAAACTTTCCAGCTACATTTTTCTTTCTCTCGTCTGTTCTTCTTACTCCATATTTCTCTTTTGACAAAATCTTGCAGTGTATCACAGGCAGTCCTCTACTTTCAATATATAAAATATAAATACGTAATATATTCTATGTTTTCCTCTGATCCAGCCCTTTCTGAGTGCTAATATTGTAGGTGTGCATTACTATTCTTTGCTTGCTTCCAATTATGGAATGCATAGACAGTACAGCTTCAAAAATGTGTACTCCAGGTCTTGCATACATATGCATGCATATCTTGAACAGCCACATAGAAATTTAATTGCCAGGCCCTACTGAAACTCTATGGTTGACTCTATAAGGAACTCCAACCAATTTTCCAAAGAGTTTGTTCCATTTCATATCTAACCAGCATTACCATTTGATTTTTCTCCAGGACCTGAAATTGTAAAAAATTACAATATTTTATATTTTATCTATCACAGTGAATGTGAGATAGTTTTTCACTGTGGGCTTGATTTATGCTTTTTTAATGGTGTTGCATGATACTATCCCTAGGCAGATATGAACAAACTTCTGTTCACCTCACATAAAGAACCAAAACAGACCAAAGTACCAAAGTAATGATACTACTGAAGTAAAACTTGGTGAACCAATGAGTATATTGGGGGTACTTACAGGTCTAAGTATCAGTGAGGGGTTAATTACAGGAGCACAGATGACTCAGGGGGAAATGAATCACTAAAAGTTCACCCCACATTGGGAACATCTCATAAAACCTGGAACCCAGGTACTCTTCACAGGATTTACTGGTAACTTGATGGGTCACAGTGACTCATATAGGCAGCTTGACTGGTTGGTGTAGCTAGAGTTTTCCTGCCTGGCCCACGGTCTGGACAAATCTCTCTTACCTGCCAGTCCCACAGCCGCTCAGACCCAACCAAGTAAACACAGAGACTTATATTGTTTACAAACTGTATGGCCGTGGCAGGCTTCTTGCTAACTGTTCTTATATCTTAAATTAATCCATTTCTATAAATCTATACCTTGCTACATGGCTTGTGGCTTACCGGCATCTTCACATGCTGTTTGTCATGGTGGCGGCTGGCAGTGTCTCCAATGCTGGCTATATCCTTGAACACACAGAGATCTACCTAGTTCTGCTTACCAAGTGCTGGGATTAAAGGCGTGCACCACCACCGCCCTGGCTTTCGCTATGGCTTGCTAATAGCTCTGACCCCTAGGCAACTTTATTTATTAACATACAAATAAAATCACATTTCAGTACAAATAGAATACCACTATATTTCCCCTTTTCTAATTTAATAAAAAGAGAAAAAAAGGAAAGTTGTAACTAATATAAGAAAAACTATATACAAAAGTACAATAACTATATACAATATATACAAGTGATGAATACCTAAACAATGTCTAGTCCATTTGTATTTGACAAATTCAGAGAAAATAATTCCATTACTTATCCTATTTTGGTAAGTCCAAAATGTACCTAATTCCTTTCTATCCTAACTAATCTTCAACTATAATTAATTAATCTTTAAATATAACTAACTAATCTTCAACTCCC
>CABHPH010159467.1:2248-47187 GCA_902168325.1 Peromyscus nudipes | reverse complement strand
TAGGTAGATAGATAGATAGATAGATAGATAGATAGATAGATAGATAAAGATGGTAGATAGATGACTGATAGAACATACATAGAGCAACCACAGAAACCCTGTGCACATCACAACTGGGGAGCCAGTGGCGTAGAACGCCCAGCCCTTGTGACCTGCTCTAGACAAACAAAAGTGGATCTGAGCCTGGGAGACAGAGAGCCAGGTTGGAACCACAGTTCTGCTGTCTAAGAGCTGCAGGACTTGGACAAGCGCTGGTCCTCTCTGAACCTTTGCTTCCCCTTCTGCAGATGGAATGGCCCATTGTGAGGCATCTTCTGGGGGAGACGGGGTTTATGGACATGTTCTCCCGTTTACAGGTTCTTCAGGAAGCAGATACAGAAAACATTCATCACCTGTAGCTTATTGTTAGGGCAATTGTTCTCATGGCCCTTGCCATGAGTACAATCAAATAGCCGTTTGTGTAATAATTAATATTCTATTGCCTCATTGGAGTGTGTATTAGTTACTTTTCTCACTGCTGTAACAAAATTTCTGACAAACGCAACTTAAGGAAGGGAGGGTCCATCTGGGCTCATGGTTTGTTGCTGCAGGAGCGCGAGGCAGTCAAGAAGCAGAGAGAGATGAAGACTAGCGCTCAGCTCTCCTTCTCTTTCTTATTAAATCCAGGCCCCCAGCCCATTAGATGGCACCATCCATAACGCTTAGGGCTGGTCTTCCCTCCTCAGTCCCCCCACTCTGGAAACACCCTCATAGATACACTCAGAAGTGTGTTTCCACAGTGATCCCAAATCCTGTCAGATTAAATAAAGAGGGGCCGTCAGATGTGGGTCAGAGCTCAGGGCTCTCCCGGCAGTGACGAAGCCGTGTGCCCTAACTCCGTGTCTTTCCTCTGGTTTTCCTGTCTTGTACTCCTCTTTGTAACTGTCAGCTCACCCGCCCTCTGCTCTCCACACAGCCTGCACCAGGAGCTGGCCCCTGATCCTGGCTGTGCCTTCCAATGCCGACACCCACACAAGGCCAGGGCTTGGCAAGAACTCAAAGCATGTCCGCAAGGCTACATTACGTACTGAAATGAGCTCTGTTCCTAATTTGATTCTTTTTTTTCCCCTGTAACAAGCAAAGTTCACATTACAGATAAATTGCCCGGAAATTTCAATTTAATAAGGCATATGCGTTTTTCGGGTCCAGAAGCACAGAAAACATTTTGCAGGCTGGTATTTTCATACTGAAAGGTTTATTAAAAGGACAGCTTTGAAAATGTCAGAAATTTACATAGTGTGTCTGGCCAGTTGGCTCAAAGGGGCTGATTTAACAAAAGTACTCAGAAGTCATGACGTGGAAGAGCCTGTTGGCAGGCGGCCTTGAGCTGAGGTCCCCTGTGGCATGGTCATGGAGGATGTACCTGCCACTCCCAGTTGTCAGTTTGGATCGTGTGGGTGGGCAGTGTGAGCTGGCAAAAGTACAGGACTTGGCAGTTTTTAGCAATGGAGTAGCCCTTGGCCTCCGTGTCCATTGGGCGTGTTCTGACCAAAAGTAGCAAGCAGAACAGCAAAGGCACTTGGGGTACAGGCACACCCCCTCAAGGTGTCATGGAAGAGGCATCAAATAAAATAGGTAAATACAGGAAAACAAACTCAAAGGATCCCAAGAAACACAGGTAACTAAGTATGGGCAGCTGGTTTCTCTCTCTCTCTCTCTCTCTCTCTCTCTCTCTCTCTGTGTGTGTGTGTGTGTGTGTGTGTGTGTGTGTATATGTGTGTGTGTCTCCATAAATGCATGCACACATGTATGTAGATAACAAAGGCTGACATCAGATGTCTTCTTTTATTACTCTTTACCTTATTTCTCTAAGACAGGGTCTCCTCCTGAGCCTGCGGCTTGTCAATCCTGCTAGACCGACTAGATAGAGAACCCCAGGGGTTTTCCTTTCTCCATTTCCCACCTGTCATGCTGGGCTTAGAGACACACACCACCACACCCAGCTTTTAATGTGGCAGGGGGATCTGAACCATTTCCAGCCCCTACCTGGCTACTTATTTTAATATTTATTGTTACTACATTTAGGGGTGTGTGTGTGTGTGTGTGTGTGTGTGTGTGTGTGTGTACATGACTGTAGATGCCTATAGAGGCCAGAGGCGTTAGAGCCTCTGCAGATGGAGTTACAGGCTGGCAGTGGTGAACTGCCTGCTGGGGCACTGGAAAACAAACGGGCCCTCTGCAAGAACAACAGGTGCTCTTAACTGCTAAGCCATCTCCCTAGCCCCTATCTGGTTACTTTTCTTTTTCAGACAAGGTCTCATTATGCAGCCCTGGCTGGCCTGGAACTCTCTATGTAAACCAAGCTGGCCTCAAAGTCACAGGGATCGACCCACCTCTGCCTCCCAAGTGCTAGAATTAAAGGAGTATGCCACCACACCCATCTTGAACTGAGTTACTTTTCGAGAGAGAAAAACACAACAGCATAATCTTTCAAAGCCACAGAAGCCCTTGCTTTCCTTAGACCCAGGGCATCACCGGAATCTCTATGGCAGTGTGGCTTCTGAGATCATGATTCCACGCACTGATCTCAACGTAAGGTCTTTGAACACAAAACAGCAAGGCAACCTTGAATTCACTGCAGAATCATAGCTTCAAAAGACAAAAAGTAAATGACAGAGAGAAACCAGCAGAGCTGCTGGCCTGAGAAGCTGGATTGCTTAATTCGGTTTTTATTTATGTTATAAACTGAGTTGTGTGATGTGGGAATAAAATATGGTCCATTTAAGATACTCATTATTTTAAGTCTGTTGAACCACAAGTCATTCCTGGATCCGCCATGAACCTGCCACCTTTTAAATGAGAAGCCATTGTCACTTCTCTCTGTATTTTCCCTCTGCACAAGTATTCCCGCTGACAGAGAAAAACACATGCAGCCAAGGTGCTGAAGGGACGCTTGGTGGTGCATACCTCCAATCCCAGCACTTGGGAAGCCAAGACCGGAAAATGTGAGTTCGAGGCCAGTGTGGTCTACACAGTAAAACCCTGTTCCAAATGCCGAGGGCTGGGATGAAGTTCAGTGGTAGAGGGCTTGCCCGGCACACACAACTCTGCAGGTTCCACCTGACTGTTCTCCATTCACCAGGTACTCGGCTTGGTTCTAGGGATAGTGTCTAGCCTTTAGCTTGAGGAACAGACAGCCTGCTGAGGAAAGGCCAGCCCCTGGAATCCAGTGTGCCAGCATTGAATTCAGTTTCCACTGTGTTTAGCGGGGGCTACTTTTCGTGAGTCACTAAACTTTGGTTTGGAGTTGCTGTAACTTCAAAACAAGGTGATGCAGTTCCATTGTTGTTGTCAATTAGAGAGGCAGAAGTGTGTCACTCAGCAAGGGTAGCCCAGAGCTGGGCACAGATGTGGATTCCTCTCTTGGTCTAGCCAACTTCAACCTCCTCCTCACACCAGAGAGCTTAGACAATGGCTAGGGTGGCCAATCCGCACAGTCTACATTAGGCAGCAGTCAGCAAAGCCCTATGTGGAGTGGTAAGTACCACCAAGCTATCATACAGGGTGCCTGAGAGTAGCCGTCGGAGTGGGTCTTGAAAAACCGTAGACGCTTGGCAGGCACAGGTGTGAACTATTTTGGATGAAAGGCTGGTGTGTTAAGGCAGTGTGTTCTCAGGAGTGAGTCTCTCGTTTTAAGGAATTCTGAAATGATCGTTGAGGCAACAAGGATGTGTGGAAACTGCATTGGCCTGGAGCAGTCTCTCCATCCATCCCAGCATGGCCACCACTGTGGGAGCATCATTCCCAGAGCTCTGCAGTGTGGGATAGTCACAGAACACATGCAAAGGCGCACGGTGACTTCGGGTCCTAGTGAACTGTTGGTATATCTACAGCCTAAAAGCCACTGTCCTCTCAGGTGCCCTGTGCAGAGCCTGAGACTCATGGGGGATTCTTCACATGCATTCACATGGGCAGACCCTGCCATCAACCATCCCCAACATGCAGATGAGGAAACAGCAGAGACCTTTGCCCTGTTGGCCTTGACATACTCACATGTCCTCTGGACTACACCTTGGTTCCTCCTCTGTGGAGGGAGCAGTGCTAACACTGTGCCTACAGGCTTGGTGAGCAGACTGGCAGTCACTGTGTCAGTAGGGGGGCGCCATGCTATGTAAGGTCTCGGTGTGATGCAGGAGGCTGCCGGTGTAAATACAGCTATCATTAAGTGGGTACCACGCCCTGATGCTGTCCCAGGAAAGACAAGACCAGAGATCAACCTCGGGTGCAATTCTTCAGATGCTGCTCATCTTCTTTTTTAAGACACTGTGTCCCACTGTCCAGGGTCTCACAGATTAGGCTAGGCTGGCTGGCTTTTTGAGCCCCAGGGCTCCTCCTGTCTCTGCCTCCCCAGAGAGAGATTAAGAACACATGTCACCACTCTGGCTTGTTTTTTTTTTCCAAGGGTTCTGGGGATCAAGGTTAAATCATGTTACCAAGTGAGCTATGCCCCTGCCCTCTGATGTCCATCTGTAGCCCATGGGACAAAAGCTCCCCTGACTCTGCCGCAGTCCCAAGAGCAGGACCTGTGGTTGCCAGTAAACATACTCTGGTCCTCATTTAAATGGCAACCTAATGATACCACTCACCCAAGGATCGCCCCTCTGCGTGCCCTCCGCATTTGTGCATCTTCTCCTTTTCTGACACCACCTCCCAAGCCTGCCTTGGTTCAAGTGTGGCAATGTCTGTGAGGTCATCGGGGTTACCCTTGCTCAGAGGCAATGACTACTCCGAGCATCCGTCTGTCCTGTCTATCCCTTCAATACAGCACATCCTCCATCTGTTCTGCAGGAAGTATGCATCGAGGTGTGCTAGAAAGAGCCTGAGCTGTGGCTGAGGAGACTGGCTGTGACTTTGGCCTCTGGGAAAGCCAGGCAGTTCCTAAGAGCCTCCTCTTCTGAAGTCATCACTAGCAGGAAAGGAGGCATGCCTGTCACCTGTGCAGCACAGATCATGCTCAGAATGGCTTAACAAATGAGCACCTGGAACTGAAAGGTTTGAGAGTTGAGTTGAGCATGCCCTGGCACTGAGCCAGGGAGCCAGGGCTTTTGCTCAGTAAGTACTTCTTGACTCTAATTGGAATACAATCTGATGTTTGGGATTATTTTTCCCCTCAGGTACTCTGTTTACAAGGATCCAGCAGGCTGGCTGAATATTAACCCCATCAATGGAACTGTTGATACCACAGCCGTGTTGGACCGGGAGTCCCCATTTGTCCACAACAGTGTGTACACGGCCCTGTTCCTGGCCATCGATAGCGGTGAGTCACTTGGAAAGGTCTATCAGAGTGCACATGTCGCTTTCAGGTGTATTTGTTTTTGAATGATTTTTCTGATACATGTGTGGGGTATTCATGGAGAGGAGGGACGTGAGTGGTAACAGATGCTATTACTACATACACATAGTTCTGGTCAATGGTATTCCCACCCCAATGAATCACAATCTTTGTAGAAAGGTAAATATGCCCATCCGGGGGTCAGAAAGGAGGCTCACTATGCTCTCTCGGGGATGGGTCCCAGGTTAGGAGGCCGCACCAGTGCTGTCCACCTCAGGGCTGTGTTCTCACCTGCAAAGGAGGTTCTGGGATAGAATGGGAGAGGATATCACTGACCCCAGAGACTGAATTATTGCCCCTATGGATTGGTCCTATTATGCCGCAGTCCCATGGAAAGACATTGGATCCTCCCAGCCTGTCACTAGATAATAACAAAATGCTGCTCCTTCAAAAGCTAAGAAATCAGTAGCCCATGCCAGACTCCATGTTAGATGCTGGGGACTCGGCAGTGAATGAACTAGGACCTGTCTCCTGAAACATGCATGCAAACGGAGTGTGTGGCACCTCAGGCACTCTTTGTTCTTTGGGCATCAGACTGTGGGGCAATGGCACACACAGGGGGGTCCTTAGGGGACAGATGGTCATCTAGACAAGATGGTGATCAAGCTACTTTGTTTAGAGAGGCAGTGTGTGCAGCTCAACACAGGTAAGGAGCATAGGTTTCTGACTGTGTTGTTAGGAAATGGGTGAATGTGTGCGTGCGTGTGTGTGTGTGTGTGTGTGTGTGTGTGTGTGCGTGTGTGTTGCGTGCATGTGTGTGTGCTGCATATGTGTGTATGGTGCAGGTATGTGTGTACATGTGTATGTGTGTACATCTGTGTGGTGTGTGCATGGTGCATACATGTGTGTGGTGTGTCCATTGTGTGCATGAGCATGCATATGTGTATATGCGTGTGTGTGTGTGTGTGTGTGTGTGTGTGTGTGTGTGTAAAGCTCAATGGAATCTCAGATTGCTAAGCTTTCCCTACACTTGCCTACCTCAAGCTGGTCCCAGGGGCCAGGGATCAGGGTTGGGGCTAAGCTGAGATGTCTTTGTATCAAATGCACACAAAATATCTCTTCCTGGTTTTTTTACAGTCAGTGGTTTAGAGTTAAAGACTGGGTTTTGAGTCTTCCTATGTCAAGACTCTTTTCAGGCTCTTTACATTTGCCCATCATACTCAGCAACAAGGTGTAAACTAGGAACTTTCAATCCATCTCTCCATGCTGGGAACCCACACATGAACTGAATGTGAGGACACACATGGTACAGATGAGCCATCCATGGCACACAATGGACAGTTAAGTCAGCCCTTGGGTTCCACCCAGAAAGTCAGAGCTGGAAGGGAGAGAAGCGCAGGAGTCAGAAAAGGAGAGGTGGGGGTGCCTCCATTGCAAGTGGCTCTGAAGGGGTCAGTTTGATGGCTCTGGGAAAGTCATCGCTGCAAAGTATCCCAGATGATGGGCAGTGAGGTGGCTCAGTGGGTAAAGGCGTTTGCCACCACACCTGACAACCTTAGTTCCAGCTCCAGGACCCATGCAGTAGAAGGAAAGTGCCGGCTTGTGCAAACTGTACTCTGACCTCCACATGTGAGCCATGATATGCACATGCCTACATCCATAAACACACACAGAGAGAGAGAGAGAGAGAGAGAGAGAGAGAGAGAGAGAGTAAATAATAACAAATTAAATTAAACAAAAACAAAGTATGTCAAGTGGTCAAAAGACCCTGAGTTCTTGAGGAGGCATAGCTGTGCTGAACCAGCTCCTGAACCCACCAAGACACCAAGAGCCAGAGCAGATGCTGAGAAAGAGGTCCTTGTGTTTGGGGAGCTCATGAGTTAGTCAAGTAAACTGACAGTCCTATTAAGGGTCATTCCTGTTCTGACTAAGCCCAGAAGAGCCCTTCTCCATCCTAGGATGAAGGGATATCACAAGAGAGGTAATATCAGAACTTAAGGATGAGTGGGCTAGTGTAGAGTTGGACATTCTTGTAGCCCTGGAGACAATGAGTCTATCGAGTTGGGTCATGTGACAGGCTATAAGTGTGCAAAGACGAGAAAGGAGAACTGAGCAGCCACCAGACTGTTACCTAGCGGGACCCAGGTCCTGCACTGTAGACCAAGCAGCCATCACAGTATCTAGCTCAGAGCAGGGGCTCAGGGCTGTGCAGGGGGTCATATGAGCAGCTATAGAATGCTAGACATAGACTTGACTCTATCACTCCCAGACCAAACTTCTGTGGAAAAACCATTCCCAGTGCTAAAAGGTAAGGTTGGACAGCATAAGGGTTTGTTCAGGTTACAGTCCCTCACAGCAGGAATGTCACAGCGGCAGGCCTTTGAAACAGCTAGTCACATCACATCAACCATCAAGAGCAGAAAGAAATAAAAGCGTGCATGACCACTCACTTTCTATCTAGCTTTCTCCACTTTCACACAGCTCAGGACCCCCACTCTGCCTAGGGAATGGTGCCACCCACAGTGGACTGGGTCTCCACATAACTAATAGTCAAGATAATCAGTCCCTCACAGATATGCCCTCAGACCAAGCTGATCTAGACAGTTCCTCAGTTAAGAGGCTCTTCTAGGTTTTATCAAGCTGACAGTTCAAACTAACCATCACAGTACAACATTTATTACACCTTAAAGGACTGTGAACATATGGGAAGTTGAGGCATTAAGATAGACAAGCTAGGCAAAGGCTATGAACCTTGAGAGAAAGGTGGCACTGGGCTCCTAGAGACCGGGACTAACTCCTTTCAATAGACAAGGAGCTGATTTCAGAAGACCAGTCCCATCTGGCTTTGGGGTTAATTGTTGCATGATGTCTCATGAGATGCTGGCAGTAAAGGAAGGGACAGTCCCAACTGTTTCACATGCTACATAAACACGGAGTGGCAGTGATGGACAGCTCCATGCCATTGCACTTTCAGGCTCTGAACTGTGTGTAAACATCTGAACATCATGACATGTTGGGACGAAAAGGTCACAATGGAACCCATTATTCTGTACAATTAATACCCACTAATTTTAATTTTGTTTTAGATTTATTTTGTGTGTATGAATGTTTTGTGTACCACGTGCATGCCTATGCCTAGTGCCAGCAGAGGTCAGAAAAAAGCATCAGACCCTCTGGAAGTGGCATTATGGATGGTTGTAAGCCACAATGTGGGTGCTGGGAAGTGAACTCAGGTCCTTGACAAGAGGAGTAAGTGCTCTTAACTGCTGAACCACCTCTCCTGGCTCCACACACTAATTTTAAAAATGTTTTGACTTAAGTATTCGGAGGCTGGTGAGCTGGCTTAGTGGATTAAAGTGTTTGCTGCCGAGTCTGAGGACCTGAGTTCAATCCCAGGGACTCACACGGTAGAAGGAGAAAACAACTTCTGCAGGTTGTCTTCTGGTTTGCATACATGCTCTGTGGCACACACATACACACATGCACTCATACACACACTTATACAGGCACACACACACACACACACACACACACACACACACACACACGTAAATTTTAAAAATTTATTATCCAGAATCGCATTTTCCAGTACGGAAGTGTAGCTCAGAAGTACAGCTCATGTTGAGCACACAGGAGGCCCTGGGTTCAATCTCCACCACCACAACAAAAGATAAAAGATTCCTCTTAGGACATCAGTTTTTTTCCTTTGGCTTCTTCCATCCTTAACATTGCTGGAACTTTCTGTGTGACTGAGTAGCTGTCTGGTTTCTTAAGGGCATCCTATAACCACCACGTGTTCCTGCAGAGGGGTCATCATCTTGCCTGTTTTCTCAAGGTGCAGTGCACCTGTGAGGCCTGTTCAACTCTGTGACTCAGTTTCCATGTAAACCAAGGAGGTTTGATCCTGCTTTAGAACATTGCTGTGAGGAAAGAGAAGGCGCCAAGCCCTGGCAACCCCAGAAGAAGCCAAATGCACTTCACTCAGTATTAATTGCACCTGCATAGGGCGGGGTTCAGGTAAAGAAAGAGCAGGACCAAGACTGATCCTCCTGCATCCAAGAAAAGCCCCACCTGCCATGGACTCTTGACTCACTCTCTTAATTCTAACATGAGATGAGGAAATTCAAAATCTGTTCTCACAGATGTTTCCAGAAGATGGAATTGTCCCCAGAGGTGTGAGCAGAAAGCAGGTTGGGATGATTACTACACAGGCTGTTGTGAGGGATGGTCATATGAACAGAGCCCCAGAGAGTTCACGCCTGGCAAAGGCCTTGTCAGTCAGAGGGAGTTGTGTGTAAAGGCTGCTTTGACAGTTGCTGGGAACTTCTCTCCGGGTATTAGGTTTATCTGGGAAAAACAAATTTATCCAGCACACTAACAGGTATCTCAGCTTTATCCAAAGTCAACACTTACGTTTATTAATTTTCTACAAATTCAGTTTATTTGATGGAATGAAAGAAGAAGAATCTTGTCATTTAATGCCAGGAAAGCTAAATCTCCAAAGTTGATTTTCTGCAGACTGGGAGTCACTCTGGAATTTGTGCCAAAATACAACAATGATAAAATGCTGGGCTTTGGGAAGTGCCAGGTCGGATGTAGCCTTGCTGAAAAACTAGAAAGTTCCAGCAACGCACACAACTTTTGCTGTAAACACATCAGAGGTGTAGACACAGCCAAGTCAAAGAAACTACAGCATCAGAGACAGAGGAGCTGGTCCTAAGACAGTGAAAGGCACAGACTTGTGGATCTGATTCTGGGTTAGAGTCAGCACCCCCCTCCCCTGAGCCCAGGAGAGAGGAAGAGAAACCAGGAACAATTGTAAGAGTCAGATGGAGCCAGAGGGAGGAGAGGCACATTGCAGAGTTAAGAGGCTTTTCCACCATGGACTTCCTCTTCTGCATATTTTTAAATTTTTATTCGTGTGCGTGCACACAGGATTGGATGTGTATGTGAACATATGTACAGATGCCCACAGAGGCCAGAAGAGGGCATTGGATTGCCTGAAACTAGAGTCCCAGAAGGTTGTGAGACACCCCATGTGGGTGCTGTGAACTGAACTCAGGTCCTCTGCAAGAGCAGCAAGTGCTCTTAACCATTGAGCTATCTCTCCAGCCACCATCTCAGTCGGCTTTCAAAACCGCCTGCGGTCTCATAGGAAATAACAGACTAACTAGAGGAGGCCAACTAACTTCTCATTTAAGACACCTGTCTGGTTCTGACGATACCAGGAAGGGAGAGATGAGATGGCTGGAGAGACGGGCTACTCTCTGGTCCAGCAGAGCTGTGGTTCCTGGAGCCTTCAGGAGCTGAGCTGCCCTAGACTGTCAGGCACACTGCAGGTGGGCCATGCATAGCACCAGAGGCATGCTAGAGTTGACCACGACTAGTTAGACTAGAGATAACTAGTTAGAAGCCCAATCTCACCCAGCTTCATCCCCAACCCTGCAGGGGAAGCAGGGCTTCATTCTGTCTGGGAAAAGATCACAGCAGGAAATAGCCAATTCACTCCTATACATAATGTCCAACTCATAATCTAAAATAGTGAGTGGCTCTGCCGGGCAACAGTGGCACACACCTTTAGTGCCAGCACTTGGGAAGCAGAGCCAGGCGGACCTCTGTGAGTTCGAGGCCAGCCTGGTCTACCAAGTGAGATCCAGGACAGGTACCAAAACTACACAGAGAAACCCTGTCTCAAAAAAATAATAATAATAAAATAAAATAGTGGTTCCTAACCTGTGGGTCATACCCCTTTGGGAGTCGAACTACCCTCTCACAGGGATTGCTTAAGACCGAAACTGCAGTTATGAAGTAGCAATGAGAATAATTTCATGGTTGGGGGTCACCACAACATGAGGAACTGTTTTAAAGGGTCACAGGGTCAGGAAGGTTGAGAACCACTGCCCTACAACATCACTGAGCCTGCAGAGAAGGAAGAATGTGTAACTGATAGTCAAGGGGAAAAAGTAGACTTGTGGGGATCTAGATATTTGAGTCAGCATGTTCAAGGACTGGACCAAAACAAGGAACCATGCACCCGAGATTCGGGGTGTGTAAGAAATAACCAAAAGTCTGTTCCAGAACTGACATGCATCCACCTCCTGAGCTTCGGTCTTCCAGGAGTAGATTTAACAGCAGAACGAGCATTTGTGATGTGTGATACGAAGCTAAAGAAAATCCTTACCAAGCAGTGGTAGCACACGCCTTTAATCCCAGCACTTGGGAGGCAGAGCCAGGAGGATCTCTCTGAGTTCGAGGCCAAACTGGGCTACAGGGTGAGTTCCAGGAAAGGAGCAAAGCTACACAGAGAAACCCTGTCTCGAAGGGGAAAAAAAGCTATAGAAAATCCCAATATGAAGCACAGACAGTAAAGAATGGGGACACGTGGGGCATTAGTGGGGTATAGCCTTTCGGGGACACATCACATCCAGACAGTAACAGGATGTGCATGCAACTGGAGTCACGGGACAGGACTCCATGTTGGATGGGGCAATTGTTGAAGATACAATCAGGCACTTTCCCAAACTGATGGAAGACATCGAGACGTTCAGAAAAGCACAGAGAGGATGAGCTTGAAGGAAACGTATTCCAGGACATCATAGTCAAACCGAAGAGCGTTAAATAAATGGGAAAATGTTCAAAGCAGTCTGGGAATAAAACCGCAGCTCGTCAGCAAAGCCCAGGCTTAGCATTCACAACACTCTGCTTTCCCTTCCCGCATGCAAAAACATAAAAGCAGGGTTAGTTAAATTTCTCATTTCTGGGATGAAATACCTTACAGGAGCAACAGAAGGAAGAAAGGTTTACTGGACTCAAGGGATATAATCTGTCATGACAGTGAGGCATTCACACATATATACACACAAATAAATGGACAAATAAGTAATTTAAAAATTTAAGTGACCGAGGAGGAAATCAAATAATCTTAACTAGCCCAATATTTATGAGGGGAAAAAAAATCTTTGTTGAAATCCTTCCGACTAAGCAAACCTCAGGTCCAGATGGCTGCTGTGTGTTTCCAAACATTTGAAAGAGAAGAGTACCAACCTCACAGACACTCTTCCAGAAAAGAGAGAGAAGGGACTCTCGCAACTGTTTTTATGAGGGTGTGTTTTCTCTAAAACATGGCAAAATCTTGCAAAGAAATTAAAATCACAAACCAATCTCACAAGCATTAAGTTTAAAATCCTTAAAATATTAATGAGCCCAACAGAAATTATCAAATCATCCCAATAGTGGCATTTGAGATGGTTACATATTAGGGCTGGAAAGGTAGCTCAGCGGTTCAGAGCTCTTGGTGCCCTTGCAGAGGACCCCAGTTCGGTTGCCAACACCCAAGCAAGGTGGCTCAAACATCTGTAATTCCAGCTCTAGGGGAATCCAACGCCCTCTTCTGGCTTCTGCAGGTATTACACGCAGGTGCACTGGGGAGGTGTGGGGGGAAAAAGGTTACAGATTGAGTCATGATTTAAATATATGCATAAACAACATGTATGTCATATACATATACATGTAGCAAACTAAGATATGACCTTAATCTGATTTGAGCTCACAGGAATTGATGCAGCTTCAGCCAACAACTTGCTCGACAGTGAAATATTAACAGCTTTTCCTTGAGATCAGTCATCGTCAGAGCAACAGGGGGAAAAACAGATAATGGGCTTGGGAATTAAAAAATAATAATAAAACTCTTACTCACGGAGACTGTTAGTGAACTTACAAAGTTATCAGAGAAAAGATCAGTACAGAAAAGTATTGGAAAGTAGAGGTATTCTTTTTTGAGACAGGGTGTCACTATGCAGCTCTGGCTGCCCTAGAACTCACTGCCTGCCTCTGCCTCCAGAGTGCTGACGTTAAAGGCATGTGCCACACCATGCCTGGTGGAAATGGAATTTTTAAAAGATCCGATGGTAACAGAAATCCAATCAGCAAGATATAAATGTAAAGAAAGTCGTCCAGCTTCTCTACATTGAAGCTCCAAATAACCTAAGAGATTTTTGTGATGCCAACTGTGGTGTGACTTTGTGGGGAAGCTATAAAATTAACATCTGCCATCAGGCTGGGACAACACCATGGCCCAAAGAATGGTCCATTCAAGTCCATCACGATGGGTTAGATGAGTTTACTGGGGGTGACTTGCTGAGCAATGGACAGCTGCTGGTCTCTCTTCTCTCTGTCTCTGTCTCTGTCTCTGTTTTTCTCTGTCTCTCTTTCTCTAAAGTTGCCAACATCCCTTCCCCCACCCAATCTGAGTAGGCACAAAGCTGGTTGCAGAGCGCCACCTAGTGTTGAAGCTGCCAAGGTGCCTACAGGCTCAAATAACAAAGAAGTCAGACGCTGGACAGTTAGCATTTATTCTCTTAGCAAGGGTTGTGCTGGTCTCTGAGAACACGGTGTGGCTGTGGAGACTGTGCTTTGCTTGCTGGCATCTGGCATCCAGAACAGCTAAGCAGCTGCTTGCTGGGAGATGCAGTCACTCTGAATTCAGAGGCCTAGCCTCGTGTCTACACAAGTGAGGAGGTATACCATGTTTATGGACTGGATGATTTGGGGCTATCCTAAGAACTGAGACACAATACTGAACGAAATCCCGGTTCCTGGGGGTTGGCAAAATATATATATTCTGACTCCAGAATGAGTACAGCAACACAAGGAGCTGAAAGTCGCAAAGGCAATCCTGAGAATAAATTGGAAGGCTAGCATTGTATGCCTCCAGACCTATTGGGAAATGGCAGGGACTGAAACTGTGATGTCCACACAAAGAAATAAACTGATTGATGAAATAGCATTCAGAAAAACAACAAAAATACACAGGGAGCATTTTATAACTTCAGCATCTCTTCGATCAGAGGCAATACAAAGAGCAGCTTGTTCAGGCTCATGACATCAGAGGGCACAGCCCAGCATAGTGGAGAAGGCATGGTGGGTGACGTGGCTTCCCCATAGTGGCAGAACCACATCACAACAGCTTCTTCACACAGCACAACTCAGGAAACCAGAAATGCAGGCCACAGCCAGAAGTCATATGACCTTCAATGGCCTTAGTGACCTATTTCAACCCGCTAGAGCCCATGTCCCAAAGTTTACACTATCTCCCAAGACACACACAGACCAGATGTTCAAACATGGGAGCCACAGGGAACATTCCAGACTGAAATCAGATCAGTCACACATGCTCGGGCCCTGAATATGACATGGGCAATAAAGACAGCCAAGAGGTGAGAAAGCAGGGTCTCTTCAGTAAATAGTGCTGGGTTAAATAACACATCCCCTCACTTTCTTAAACCACAGACAAGAATCAACTCTAAACATGAAAGTGGAATAATCTATCTTCGATAAAAATGTATAAGTACATCCATGTCTTTAGTGTAAGAAAAGATTTTTTTAAGAAAAAAAAGATGCAAAATATTAACCACAAAAAGACATAGATCCGTGCCAGAGAAATGGCTCAGTGGGTAGAGTAGCTTGCCAGACCTGAGTTCCATGCCAAGAACCAAGTGGTAGAAGGAGAGAAGCTACTCCTGCAGTTCTCCTCTGACCTACAGGCCACTGCAGCATGCACACATATGTGCATGCACACACGTGCACACACATGCACACACACATACACATACCACATTAAGGCAAAAAAGAGAAAAGACAGATCATGTGCATAAAAATTAACTTTGCTTCATTATGTGACACCATTAAGCATGCAGAAAGGTGATCTACACAAGGTGTTTATAATGCAAATCAATCCTACAGTGTGTCAACAACAACAGTAGAGACCGGCTGCCTGCCAGCAACGTGTGCCAGTCAGTAAATGCTGGACCAGACACTCCACTCAGTTAGCCAAGGTTACATAAGTTTAACGCTACAAGTATACATTACAGTACAAGCGAATAGAGGATATACAGGGAACTGTGATACAAACACACACCACATAGATACAAAGTAGCTGAAATGAGATAACAGAAAATAACTAGTGTTAGCCAGAAGGTAGAGCAGTCAGAGCTCCCATAGCTGTGAATTGTGGAAGTGTGAATTGATACATCCACTTTGGACACAAACTTTCACTAAAGCTAAGCACTCAGCTACACTGTGATTGGACATTACTAGGGGGTTATTAAATGCCCAACAAAAATGTTTCTCCAAAGCACATGCGTCAGAATGTGAAGGCTATGTCTAAGAATCCCAAGGCAAGGCAGCAAGATGGTTCACTGGATAAAGTGTTAGCAGTGCAACTGTGAAGACCTGAGTTCAGATCCCTGGAAAGCACAAAAAAACCAAGCAGATCTGGTGGCCACCTGAACCCCCATATTCAAGAGGTTCTGGACAGGGGAAGAAGCCAGCTAGCCAGCGAATTGCAGGTATGGTGCAAGACCCTGCCTCAATAAAATGGTGACAAACAGAGCAAGGACTTAGTCAGCTGGGGTACTGTAACCACTCACACTTTCTCTAAGAACTGCCTTACCTAGTCTCTCATGACCTTATGGTCCAAGGAAGAACAGTCTTTGTCTTCTGATGGGCCTGCTCCGCAGAAAAGGATAGAGGAATTTCTGCAGAGAAAACAGACAGAGAGCATGCCCTTTGCAGTCTAGCATACTCCACATAACTCTGCTTGTCCAGGTCAGAATGACTATAGCAGAACTAAGAGTGTTTTCTCTTAGGTGCCTCTTAGTGGCTAGAACTGTGGAGTCTGGGTGGAGTTATATAAAAACACTGACCAGGGCTGGAAACCAGACCTTTGGGCCTGCAAGCTTAGGGCTTATACAGATAATGTCAAAAGTCTTGCTTCTTTATGATGTGGATAATGCTGAGATTAGAGATGGTTTGAAGAGAAAAGGATGCTTTTTTCTTAACTGTTATCCATTTTAAGATTTCTTTTGAATTATGTGTCTATGTGGGGAAGGGAGGTATGTGCACATGAGTGCAGGTGCCTGAGGTAGCCAGCAGAAGGCATCAGATTCCTGGGAGCTACAGTTACAGGCAGTTGTGAGCTTCCTGGCATCAGTGTTGGGAACTGAACTCAGGTCCTCCAGAAGAGCAGCAAGCACTGTTAACTACTGGACCACCTCTCCAGCCCCTGTTACTCATTTTAATGAGCTGCAAATTATCTAAGCATATCATTTCCATGTAACTGAAATGCTTTTGTTTTGCTAAACCAGACCTTTCACGTTGGCAAGCATTTTGTCTTCAGAGATGAACATTGTCACTTGCCTTATATGATCCAGACTTTCTGAAAAGGTTAAGATGTTGCCTTCAGAGCACAGAGACACCAGGGAAAGACTTTGACAAGTGCAGAATTGCTGCCCTGTCTTAGGAAGGGATGAATAACAACAGCAAAGGAAGATACTGAGCTGGCGAGGGAGCACTCAGGACTGAGTCAAATGCTGTCCTCTAGGGAGATGTGCCACAGACAAGCCAGAGCAGACACAACGAGCAAAGGGTGAATCCTAGAGTGATGGCTATACTGCCCAGGTCACCTCCAAGAAGGTCTGGTGTTAGCCCCAGTGTCTCCTGTGGCCTGAGAACAGCCATGAGCAATTTCTTGAGAGAGGTCTAGACTCCCACTGGAGTGTCCATGACTGGTGGCTGCTCTCTGGGGTACCAGCTTCTTTTCAGTTTCTGCCAGGCTGATCCCCCACTTCCTCACCAGGACTCACACCTGTCACCCTTCCTGTTTGGGAATTGCAAAGGCTTTAGCATCCCATAATGGTTACCTCATAGAAGATCTAAATGGTGGCTCCAGATATTAGAGACAGGTATTTCCGGATATGTGTGAATGTGTGTTACGTGTGCACATGTGCTCATGTGGAGGCCAGAGGCTGATGTTGTGTGCCGTCCTCAGTTGCTTCTCTACCTTAATTCTTTTTTTAATTGCATGTATTGGGAGGAGTACCCATGAGCACAAGTGCCCTCAAAGGCCAGAGGGTATTGGGTCTTCTAGAGCTGGAGTTGCAAGTGGATGAGTCACCCTCCATGGGTGCTGGGAACCAATGTGAGTGCTCGACAGAGGCAGCCTGCACTCTTAACCACTGAGCTGTCTCTCCAGCCCCTCCCTCACTGAAAGTGGATCTCACCAAGTCAGAAAGAGACCCAAGCCCAGGGACCATCCTGTCTTCTACTTTCGCGGAGCTGAGCGTATTGGTGTGCACCACCGTGCCTGGCTTCCCATGTAGGTCCAGGGGATATGAACTCGGGTCCTTATGCTTGTGTGACCGACACTTAACCAACAGATCCATCTCTCTGGCCCCAGGGGCAAGTGTTATGCTCCAACAGACACAAGTGTCCCTGCTTCACACCAACGCTATGCAGAGAACGTGAAAAGAAAAATACCCCACTTAGGTCTTCCTCATGATGTGAAACAGGAAGTCCTCATCACCTCTGGAGTCTTTCTGTGGTCACCAAAATGTGCTGTTTTCCATCTGTTTCCATCTGGGAGATTCATGATCATGCCTCATGACTCAGAAACTTGTATAAAGTACATTTGAGCCCATCCATGAAAAAGGGGGTGTGGGTTACTGTGCTGGCTAGTTTTATATCAACTTGACACAAGCTATCGTCATCTGAGAGGAGGGGACCTCCATTGAGAAAACGCCTCCATAAGATCTAGCTGTAGGGCATTTTCTTAATTAGTGATTGGTGTAGGAGGACCCAGCCCATCGTGGGTGGGGCCATTCCTGGGCTGGTGGTCTTGGGTTCTATAAGAAAGCAGGCTGATGTGGTCTTCATTTATCATGGTCTCTTATTCCCTGTTCTCCCTGTCTGTTCTTGATCCAGCTGGGATCTCCCGCTCCCCAAGCTCTCTTTCCCTTGAACGCCCTTCATTACCCCCACTCATGTCCAGGTTGTTCATGTAGATCTCAATGAGAATAGGAAGAAGCAAAGTGCTAGAGAAGCCCCCAGAAATCCACAAAGATACCTCCACAATAGACTACTGGCAATGGTCGAGAGAAAGCCCGAACTGACCCACTCTGGTGATGGGATGGCCAAACACCCTAACTGTCGTGATAGAAATCTCATCCAATGACTGATGGAAGCGGATGCAGAGATCCACGGCCAGTCCCCAGGTGGAGCTCCAGGAGTCCAACTGGCGAGAAAGAGGAGGGTTTGTATGAGCAAGAATCGTTGAGACCAAGATTGGAAAAAGCACAGGGACAAATAGCCAAACTAATGGAAACACATGAACTATGAACCAATAGCTGAGGACCTCCCAACTGGATCAGGCCCTCTGGATAAGTGAGACAGTCGATTAGTTTGAACTGTTTGGGAAGCATCCAGGCAGTGGGACTGGGACCTGTCCTTAGTGCATGAGCTGGCTGTTTGGAACCTGGGGCTTATGCAGGGACACTTAGCTCAGCCTGGGAGGAGGGGACTGGACCTGCCTGGACTGAATCTACCAGGCTGAGCTGAATCCCCAGGGGAGTCTTTGCCCTGGAGGAGATGGGAATGGGGGGTGGGCTGGCGGGAAGGTGAGGATGGGGGGGGGCGGTAGGGGGAGGACAGGGGAATCCATGGCTGATATGTAAAATTAAATTAAATTATAAAATAAAAAAAGAAAGCAAGCTGAGAGAGCCATGAGGAGCAATCCAGTAAGCAGCACTCCTCCATGGCCTCTGCGTTAGCCCCTGCCTCCAGGTTCCTGGCCTGCTTGAGTTCCTGCCCTCACTGCTTTTGATGATGAACTGTTATATGGAACAGTGTGTGAAATAAACCCTTTCTTCCCCAAGTTGCTTTTGGTCATGGTTTTCATCACAGCAATAGTAACCCTAACTAAGACAGTTACCAAGAAGACAAACCAAGATAGGTTGTCTAACAGCTGTAAAATTAAAGTGTAATTGACCAAAATAATGGTTTTTCATAGACTCAGATACATCCCACACCAGTCTGTCCTTCGCCTCAGTCCCCCGGGTGATGGACGCTCTGAAGATAACACTGGTTCACAGTGGAATATATATAATGTGTTTGGATGGAGTAGAGGAAAAGCTACTGTCCAGCCCTAGAGTGAGGTAGTGTCTGAGCTACCAAATAACAGCCCAAATAGTGGATCGGAGGAGACCTGAACTTCAGAACAGACCTCAGGCTGCTGTCCTTTCCTTTAGATCAGCCCAAGACTGTGGGAGCGGGGAAGATGATTCAGATTGAGTCTGCTTAAAAGATGCTCATTTGGATAAAAGCAGGTCATGTGTTACAATAACCTCCCAATTAAGCCAGCTTAACACCCCTTCTTGCAGTTGTTATATAAAGCAAGGGAGAAAAGTAAACACCAGACCTGGCCATCAGCCTTCCTGCTGTCAAGTGCAGTGAAACATCAATCAAGTTGGAATTGCTGGCCACAATTTTGTCACCGAGAAAATGACTCAGTAAAATGACTCTTGAGGCCTACCTGGTGATGGAGAAGGAGTGGCCGGAGCTGCGTGGAGTTAGCTCTCCCCTCCAGCTCCTCAGGGTGTGCCAACCCCTCATCTTAGCAGTGTGGCTGCATCCATGAGACTGCAGGTCTCTCCGCCTGTTTCCCATCAGCGTCATGAAGCTAATGCTGCTGGCCTGCTGCGCTGTCATAACAAGACAGAAATCAGGGGCTGGGGAGACGGCTCAGTTGGCAGTGTTTGCAGCACAAGCCTAAAGGACATGGTGGATCCCCAGCACCCATGTAAAAATAAAAATAAAGTAAAAAAACCAGGCATGGTGGTGTGTGCTTATAATCCCAACACAGCTGTGGCGGCCGCCAATTTGACACAATCCAGGATGACCTAGGAAGAGTGACTCCGTGAGGAGTTGCCTGCATCAGGGTGGTTTGTGGACATGTCTGTGGGGACTTGTCTTGATGACATTAATTGAGGTAGAAAGACCCACCTGTTGTGGGTGGCACAAGTGTCTGGGTTTGGGTTCTGGACTGTGTAAGAGCAGGGAAAGCTAACTGAGTACCAGCACACATACTTTCATTCTCTCTGCTCTTGACCATGGATGTGATGTGACCAGACCCTTCACCTTCCCACTGCCTTGACCTCCCCACAAGGATGGACTGTGGCCTGGGACCGTGAAACAAAGTAGGCCTTTTCTCCACTAAGTTGCTTTTGTCAGAGCATTTTAACAAAGAAGTGGGAAGCTAAACATCTGGGAAGGTGGAGACAGGAGAAACCCTGGGGCTCTCTGACCAGTCAGGCCAGCCTAATCAGTGAGCCCAAGGTTCTAATCTCAGAAAACAAGATGGATGAATGACTTCTGAGAAATGGCATCCATACACACACACACACACACACACACACACACACACACACACACACACCACACACATGCACACAAAGAGGACCAGAAACCATGAATACACAGAAAGTATCTTGGAGATTAAGTGAACTCCTTGAGTGGAGTCATGGACTGATTTTCTCAGCTCATCATATCAGAATCTTCAGTGTCTCGGGCAGACATGAGAATGCTGTCTGTGACCACCCTGGGGGTGAGCTGAGCATCTTTCTAGGGAGATAACGAGCCACCAAGCCCTCCATGCAGAACAGGGTCCATCTAAAAAGTAGTCAGAAAAAAAAATACCTCCTTTTGTGTCAACATCATCAAGGACATGCCCTTGGCTACTTAGGGAGGGCTAAGCCAAGGGCCACCTGCCTGACAACAGGACACTCCCACACTCAACAGAATGGTCAAGCACCCTGAACAGAACATTTTCGTTCATTTTTATAGCAAAGAAACCGACTGGGATGTGTGAGCCACGCCCAAGTATACCAGCTCAGCTCACTACCTCTTGACATCATCCCTCTGCCCATCCTCCTTTGTTCCACCACTGCCCAGCCTGGTAGCAGCACTCACTTCAATCCAACCTCCCTTGTGTCTGCAGCATCCTCTGCTTCCTATCAAAGCTGTTCTCAGGCCCTCGAAAGGCCAGCATGGCAAATGACCAATCCTGGCTCTCCAGGTCCATGGTGTGATGGGAGCTCTGACAGGCTTCGACAGCCTCACCTCGACAGCCTGGCAGGTTGCATTCCACGTTTGCCACATAAACAACCTCACCTTGTTCACTGGCCCCCACATAAAACCATTGTAACTCAGGATTCCCAAGGAACAGCCCATGCTGAATGCCTCCAGCACTGGTTCAGAAGTGGTGACTAGGACAACTTCCTACTTTCCAGCACTTCTGGGAGCTCGCTTCTGGGAGTCTCTCTGTGATCCTGACATTCTGAAGTATACATAAGAGATACATACACTTGTGCCTGCGTGTGTGCGTGTGAGTTGGGATCCATGTAGCCCAATCTGGCCTTGAATTTGCTATGTAGCTGAGGATAACCTTGAACTTCTGATCCTCCTGCCTCCACCTCCTGAGTGCTGGGATTACGGGTGTGCACTCCACACCTGGTTTTGTTCTGTGTATATGAAACCAGCCCACCCAACTACCCCAGGGACCCTGTTCATCTAAGGGAGATGCATTTGGAGTCTCATGAGCTTAGAATACTCCCTCCAAGTGTAATCTGGTCCTTTGCACGTAGATATTGACAGCAGGCTTGCTTATAACAGGCAAAAATTGAAAATGCCCATTAGCAGTGAACACATGGACAACACTTGGTCTATCCATGTAGTGGGGTATGAAACAGCTACCACAAAGGACAAAGTGCTGGGCTAGGCTTCAACATATATGAGCCTCAGAAACACATTAAGCAGAAGAAGACTCGAAAAGGTCACAGACTTGGGCTGGAGAGATGGTTAGTAGTTAAGAGCACCAGATGCTCTTGCTGAGGACCTGATTTCAGTTCCCAGCACACACATGGCAGCTCATAACCCTCTGTAACTCTAGTTCAGTGGATCTAACGCCCTCTTCTGGCTTCTACTGCATGCATGTGGTTCACAGACATACATGTAGGTTTAAAAAAAACCCATATATGTAAAATTAAGTTTTAAGATTGCGCATTGCATATTCTGTTTATATGAAATGTCTGGAACAGTTCATGACAATAGAAAGTAGGCTAGCAATTGCCCAGGGCCAGCAGTGGGTAATAGAGAGTTAGTGCCAAGAGTCTCTTCTTGGGAAAAATGAAAACCTCTAAGATCGGAATGGGGTGCTGGTTACATGGCTGTAAATTTACTAGAAAATCAATTTTCTGTAAAAATAAGTGAAGGCTGAGAGAAAAGGGAGTAACGCAGTACTGGGAAAACTATCTTTAATTCCTGTGTAACTTTTGAAGCTGGCATTTCCTTTCGGGTTATTATAGCCCTCATAGTTATTGTAAAGAAAATTAGAAGCAGAGGAAGGTATTATTTTAATGTTCATTACCTGGGGAGATAATTGCCACTTGGGTTCTAATATATTCCCTTCTGATCTTTCTCCGGCCATACATACATTTTTAAATTAGGATCATGCTACGTTTTCAGCTGTGTGTCTCATCTATGAGGTATAAAGCTTAGACATGTTCATGAGTAATGGAACCTACCAAAATTTAAAAAAAAAAAAAAAATCCTGGTGTTTGAGGAGTGAGCGAAATCCTGTTTTGCTAACATTATGAATAAAACAAAATACATTTTTAAAGAGCTGGGGATGTTGCTCAGAGGTGAGGCATTTGCCTAGCACAATGGATGCCTTGGGGCCCATCCTCATTGCCAAAAAAAAAAAAAAAAAAAAAGACTTGCTGGGCATGGTGCCGCACTCTTGGAATCCCAGCTCCTGGGAGATAGAGGCAGTAGGATCTGTAGGCCAAGGCCAGCCTTGGCTACATAGTGAGTTCAAAGCCAGCATGTGCCTGGTGAGATCCTTCTCAAAGGGGAGGAGAGGAAGAAGAGGAGTGGAGGAAGGAGGTACAGGAAGGAACGGGGTTGGGAGGGAACCTGTGCCTACCTCTCACTATATCCCCACCCTGCTTCCCTCCTTCATCCCTCTCTGTCTCACCTTCTGAAGTCTTCCTGCTGGAAGATAAGGCCTCTTCTCTGGGGATTAGCTTCCCCAAATGATGGGGTGGGTATTTTTGTTGGATTTCATAGCTGAAATGAGATCCTGTGACAATCACATAATAAATGGTCTGACGTAGAAAGTAACAGGTGACTCTGAGCGTAGTGACAGGTGACCCACAATCCCAGTGAAACAAGACCCAGCTTCCATTTCACTAGGCTCTCGAAGCAAATCCTGGCCCTGTGGAGAACTCACACCCCACTGTTATTTCTAGGGAACGTGTAAACACCTTGACAGCCATCCACAGCTGCTGCTGTCCACCTGATTGACAGTAACAGTAAAGGTGTCTGTTCATGACCCACGACAATCACTAGGCTTGGCCTTGGTGCCAGCCCCACCCTGCAGGCTGTCCAGCCACGGGGAAAACACTATGACACAGTCTGGGTCCCCAGTGTGTTGTCAGCCAGTCAGTTAACCAGGAGGAACAGGAAGCTAAAAATCTCAAGTATGTTTAGAATGACTTAGTTAAGTGCCATTGTTGTTGTTTAAGAAATGATTTGGAGGCTGGAGAGGCGGCCCAACAGTTAAGATTGCTTGTTGCTTTTGATGAGAACCAGAGTCCAATTGCCAGCACCCATATTCGGTGCTCACAACCACCTGTACCTCCAGCTTCAGGAGATAGGATGCTCTTTTCTGACTTCTGTGGGCATTGCCTTCACACACTCATTTACAGACACACACATCCACAGAAGTGAAAATAAAGTGAGTAATAATGATAATGGTTTCACTTATACGAGGGACTCAAAATATCCAGACTCATAAAGGCAGAAAGTGGGGTGGGGCTGCCAGGATCCGGAGAGGGTGGTGGGTCCACCCTTCAATTGCTGGCAGAGGTTCAGTGGGGAAAGGTAAGGAAGTTCTAATGACCGAGGAGCCTGATGTATGGCAGTGTGGATGTTCTCAATGTCACTGAGCTGTACACAAAAGTGGTGAGTATAAGTATACTGTAACACGATAGCTCAAAATAGTAAGATATGAATAAGAATAATAGGGAGCCACTGGAGAGATGGCTCAGTAGCTAAGAGCAATGGCTGCTCTTCCAGAGAACCAGAGTCCAGTTCCCAGCACCCATATGGAGACTCAACCTATAACTCCAGTTCTAAGGAGTTCTAATGCCCTCATCTGTCTTTTGTGAGCACCTGTGCATATGTGCACATATCCACATATAAATAAAAATAAACTTTTTGATAAGCCCAAATCATAGTTTACAGATTTTTGTTTGATTTCCTAGTAGAAATGAAATCCTGTAAAAAAATCAAACTACATAATAAATATTCTGACATAGGAAGTAAAGGCTAAAGCTGGGCATAGTGCTGCACGCCTGTAATTCCAGCACTCGGAGGTTAAGGCAGAAGGATCATGAGTTCAAGGCCAGCTTGAGCTGTGTAGCAAGTTCCATGCCAACCTGGAATACATAGAAAGACCTTCTCAGGAGAACAAAACACTATTTAATTAATTAGTTGTTTAATTAATCAGATTTAAACATAAAGGACAACAGCTTATCAAGAGAAGACACTGCGCACAGATGAGACCTGAACTCAACAGGTCCACAGAGGCCCATGCTGAGCTCTCTGCTCAGCACTACCAGCCCTCCGTGTGTCTACACCGCTCAGTGTGAAAGCAGCCATGTGCCTCTGGAATGAGGGTCAGTGACCTTCACTGGGTTCCCGACCACCACAGTGAGGACCGGAATGGCTCCTATCTCAGAGGTCCTTCCAGCCCTCCACTCAATCAATCCCAAAGCCGCCCCTACACACCCAGCCAGAGCCCCACACCACATTCAGGGCTGGGACTTCCTCAGACCTTTCCTGAGAATGTAGCCATGGGCTTCCTCCATGAGAACTACACAAGTGAGGGTCAATCACAGTCTCTATCTGAGTGGTCAGCTCCTTTCTGGTCTACTACACATGTGTGCAGGATTCTCGGCTCATTGCTAATCAGCCATCCACATATCCTGGGTAACTGGCACGTTACTGGTCTGCCATACACGTGTTCTGGGCGGATGGCTCAAACTGAGGCTTTTTTCTACTGAAATGGAAAGTCCATGAAAAAGAAGCACTGTCCTAACCAAGCTTGAGTTCTTAGATTTATCACAGAGCTGTCCCATGGGCACTGGAGGCTGCTGATGAGAAAGAGAAAAAAAAAAGAAAAGAAAAAAAAACAGGGACTAAATGTCTAGAAAACACCCAGAAGCCCCAGGACTTCTGGTTATTCCTGGAGCCAAACAGCCTTGGCAAGAGCCTTGCATTCATCTCTGAGCTTTGCATGTAACTTCTCTCCTTCCTAGACATACAAACGCAGGAAGCAAGTGGCAAGGCAGCTTAGCAGGTAAAGGCCATTGTCGTGCAAGCCAGACCACCTGAGGTCAGTCCCAGAAACCACAGTGGAAAGAAAGAGCCAGCTGTCAAAAGCTGACCTCTGACCTCCACATAGGTGCCATAGCTCCAGTGCAGGTACACACACACACACACACACACACACACACACACACACACACACACGCACACACGTAATAAATAAAACACAATGGATTTAAAATAACTTGAACTAAGGAAGCAGGATAGAGCTTGCCGAAAGGATTTTGGCTCACCCGGCCTTTTCCTCTCATCCAAAGAAACAAGTTCCTTCTACTGACTTAGAAAAAGACATTGCCAGCTGGCTGGGCAATAACACATGGGAAACTGAAGACAGTCCTGTAATTAAGTTCACAAGAGGCCAATTCTTCTGGCCATATTTCAAACACCCGTAATGTCTTCTCATCCATTCTACCCAAACGACTTTACTTCATAATATATTCAGAGCAGGGGGGAAAATATATATATATAATGGATTCTTCTGAGATATTCAATTAGTTCAATAAAAAGAGAAAAGTGATTTTTCAACAAAGAAATTTAGCCAAATGGCTAGAGCTGACAGTGAAAAACTGGCTGTGAAGTAATTATGCATTTCTTTGGAGTTGTTGTTCTAACAAAAGTTAGCACTGAGCCCCGTTACAGAGAGCCCTCCCTGATGATTAATCACAGTCTTCCTCTTCCACGCGTGTTTGTTTGAATGTTCATTCTGCATCCGTCTTTGGGTGTTGATACATTTCAATTCCCAGTGGTCCGGGAAGGGCTCTCTATTCTCATTGCTCAGAACCTGTTCTTCATCTCCCTTCAAACTGATTTCTCCCCAATTAATGAAAAAAGCAAAACAAAACAAAACAAGACATGCCTGGGACATTCTCCTTGCAAAATCCCACTGCTTTTTCCTTATTTGTTTTTTGATTTGGGATTTCATTTGACTTTGGTTTCTTTTTCTTATGGATGGGGTCTATTGAAGCAGGGGCTCACTCTGTAGCCCAGGCAGGTCTCAGACTCACCATTGCAGGCTAGTTTCATGTCCATTAGACACAAGCTAGAGTCATCCGAGAGGAAGAAATCTCTATGGAGAAAATGCCCCCACCAGATTGACCTGGGGTGCATTTTTTTTAATTGATGGTTGATGTGGAAGGGATCAGCCCACTGTGGGTGGTGCCATCCCTGGACAGGTGGTCCTGGATGCTGTAAGAAAGAAGGCTGAGCAAGCCATAAGGAGCAAGCCAATAAGCAGTATTCCTCCATGCCTCTGCATCAGCTCCTGCCTGCAGGATCCAGCCCCAACTTCCTCAGTGATGGACTATAACTTTAAGATGAAATAACCCTTTCCTCCCCAAGTTGATTTTGGTCATGGTGTTTTATCACAGCAGTAAAAACCCTGATCCTCCTGCCTCAGCCTCCCAGATCAGTTTCTTATCTTGCAGTTCATCTCCCCTGTTTTCTCATCTGTCTTTAAGTTTCAGGATCCTTATGGTCAGGGTCAGCTCTCGAACATTCTAATTTTCCAGAAAGCCTTCTAACAGCTCCAACATTTGTCCTGAGCCCTGCATTTCTGCATAGTGTGTTTAGTTTGAGGGACCATCAGCACAATCAGAGCTGGATCTGTGGTCCCTTAGTAGCCTCTGCTCTTCCTCCAGTGGCCTCACTTGAGTCCCTATTCACCAGGACAAGGTATTTTCCCTGTGAAAACTGCCCACCTCTTAATCTGCTGTGGAGACTCCCTGCCGACCGCACCCAGCATCTCCTATCCATACAGCTGTGTGTTTCCTAACAATGTGTAAGGTCAGGTTGCTCCGCAACCCCCTTTAAGAAAAAAAAAAAACATTTATCTTTATATATATGGTTGTTTTGCCTGCGTGTATCTCTGTACATCATGTGCATGCAGTACCCAAGCAGGCCAGAAGAGGGTAATAGATCGCTTGGAAATAGTTAAGATAGAGTTGTGAGCCACCATGTGGGTACTGGAAACAGAACCTGGGTCTTCTAGAAGAGCAGCCAGTGCGCTTAACCACTGAGCCATCTCTCCAGCCTCCACAACTCCCTTTAAAACCTCTGGTGGTAGACAGGGGAGATGGCTGAGAAGCTAAAGGCACTTGCTGCCAAGATTGATGACCTGAGTTCAATGCCTTGGACCCATAAGGTAGAAGGAAAGAACTAACTCCCCTAAGTTGTCCACACACACAATTATTTTAAAAGTAATTTTTTATTTAAATATTTAAAATTATTTTTAAAATAATTGTGTCAAACCACCATCATTTAGAGACCATTAGTAAAGTACTGTGATTTAAGAGGTACATCTGATCCTTAGGGAAATAGAGGAAACGTAGATGCCTACAACTTGTGGCCTATGAATTGGCTCTAACTTTTCTAAGTGACCATTGGAAACCAAGTTTGGTGACATGTCTATAATCCCAATACTCAGAAGGGTCAGGCAGGAAGATTGCCCCTTGGAAGCCAGACTGAGCTACAGAGTTAGACACTATCTCCGATACCCAAGGTCTGAGTGGAGATGTGACTCAGTTGTAAAGCACTTGCCTTGCATGTGTGGCTAGTTACACATGCCTGCGATGCCAGCACTCAGGAAGCTGAGGCAGGAACATCACAAGTTCAAAAACAGTCCAGGCAAAAGTGTCATCTTTTACTGTCAACCCAGCTGAAACTATGACTAAATAATGAACACAATACGCACCGGGTATTGATCACAGGAGGTGCCCTGGTAGACCAATCCCCTGCCACACCAGTGGCTCACCAGTGCCTCCTTTTCCCACAGGCAACCCTCCTGCGACGGGTACTGGGACCCTGCTGATAACCCTGGAGGACGTCAACGACAACGCTCCCTTTATTTACCCAACGGTGGCTGAAGTCTGCGATGACGCCAAAAACCTCAGTGTGGTCATTTTGGGAGCTTCAGACAAGGATCTTCACCCCAATACAGACCCCTTCAAGTTTGAGATTCATAAACAGACCGTCCCTGATAAAGTCTGGAAGATCTCCAAAATCAACAGTAAGTCAACGACTACAAATGGCCAACCTTTGCTCTGTCGGCTTTGAACTTCCATTCTTCTTCCTCAAAGATGTTCCCTCTCCCACACAGAGGTTCCCATGGTGTTTCTGGGGTGTGTGTGTGTGTGTGTGTGTGTGTGTGTGTGTGTGTGTGTGTGGTGCTGAGTTTTCTGACCAGAGTGAGAAAACCATCTGTAGAAATACTGAATGGCAGTTTCTTATCAGTGCAAACACAGCTGTTCTGCCTTCTGTTTCCTTCCTTTCTCTCTTCTTCACCTTAGGTAGCATGCCATCACTCTAGTGACCACTGTGATCCCAGCATTCCCTGCCATTTGATGCCCCCTACATTTTTACTAGCGTGTCCAGTGAGATGCTGGTTCTTTGTCCTTCCTCTTTCCTTTTTGCTTTAAACAACACAGGAGTATATGGGTAGGTGGATAGATGGATGGATGCATACATACATACATACATACATACATACATACATACATAGATGCTCACAGGACTGGAGAAATGGCTCATTGATTGAAAGTACTTCCTGCTCTTGCAAAGGACTCCAGTTCCGTTCCCAGCACCCACATCAGGTGGCTCACAACTACCTGTAACTCCAGCTTCTTCAAGGGATCTGACCCCCTCTCTGAACTCTTGAGAGCACCTGAAAACACATACACATAAATAAAAACCAAAATAAATCTTGAGAGAGCTTGAAGAAATGCTCTTGCCATGTAGCCCAAGTTAGGCTTGAACTTGTGACAATCCTCCTGCCTCAGCCTCTCTGGGGATTACAGGCATGCGTCATAAGTCAACTCCCATACATTCTTTCTTTGCAACTGACTGGTGCTGAGCATAGGCCCAAAGCCTGGTCTCAGCCTTGACGAGTCGGGGCTTCCTGCTTCCCAGGCCTCTCCTGGTTCCATTGTCTCATTGAGATGGGAGCCACTGACATTCAGTAGCACTTTGCAAGAAGGTCGCTGGCCCACCTCCTCTCGTTAGGGGCTAATGAAAAGAGGAGCGTGGTGTCTTGGGAAGTTTGTCAAGCCCCCAGTGCTCCATTGCTTGTTGCAGACCTCCCCCTACTTGACTCAGCCTTGCCGACCTTGGCTTTCATCCTTAGCTTTGATACTATTGCTGTGCACCCCTCTCTCAAGATGACTGTCACAAGCAATCTCTCATCCTCCCCGCCTTTCCACACGGGTGGGTAGAATTGAAAATGTGACCCAACATGGATCACCAACCAGCCTTACTAATTATGAAGCACTCTTTCTTCCTGGTTGTCCCACCCACTTCCCTCCCCAGCGGGAACTGAGCTCACCTTGTCTTCAGTAATGAACTTATCCTGCTGTAAATACCGTCAGAGTCCACTTTTGCACCAGTGGCACAATGGGGCAGTGGTGGGGGGTGAAACTGTATTGGACAATTGAGCACAGAAATTTCTATTTAAGAAAATCTAGAGTCTGTTGTTACAGCACCAAACCACAGAAAGTGTCTCTGAATCATTCATCCCATGCAGTCTGTTGCCACTGATTGTGTGAAATGTGGCCACTGCCACTGAGGAACTGAGTGTGTTTTACTCAAGGTTAATCGATTTCATTCCAACACACCTATAACTGTAAGTTATTTGCACACAGTGACTTCTGTGCATGCCAAGGCCCCAGAACCTCACTCTGCCTCCAGCACAGGGCTTCTCCTCTCTCACATGGACTTCCTGTCTTCCAGACACCCATGCCCTTGTGAGCCTTCTTCAGAATCTGAACAAAGCGAACTACAATCTGCCCATCATGGTGACAGATTCAGGGAAGCCACCAATGACAAACATCACAGACCTCAGGGTGCAGGTGTGCTCTTGCAAGAACTCCAAAGTAGACTGCAATGCGGCGGGAACCCTGCACCTCAGCCTCAGCTTGCTGCTGCTCTTCTCTCTCCTCAGCTTATCAGGTAAGTCCTCTTGACTCCATCATGCTTATTGTGTGCCCGTGAACTTCACCACACACCACCTGTCTATTCCATATGTATTCCCAAGGAAGTCTGTCCCTTAAATCTTTAGTTTTGATGTCCATGTGGTTGAAACTCTCACATGTAAAAGTGTTCCAACCAATGCTTAAAGGCATCTGAATGGCCTCCTGTCAGCCAAAGGAGATGCTGAAAGGGGTTCTGCTATTTGACAAACCAACCAACAAGCAAAACCTCCCATAGATGTCATTTGCCTGGAACCAATGAAAATGCACCAAGATTGGCCAACCGATCTTCCACAGGCCATAGCTATCCTGTTCTGCTTTGAACGTGAAATGTCCTGCACAGGTTTGTGTGGTTGAGGATGTGAAATGTTCTGCACAGGCTTGTGTGGCTGAGGATGTGAAATGTCCTGCACAGGTTTGTGTGGTTGAGGATGTGAAATGTCCTGCACAGGCTTGTGTGGTTGAGGATGTGAAATGTCCTGCACAGGCTTGTGTGGTTGAGGATGTGAAATGTCCTGCACAGGCCCTCATGGTTGACCACTTGGAGTGGAACCTTTAGGAGGTAGGATCTATCTGAAAGGAATGGGTTGCTGGTGGGGGTGGGGTGACCTTGGGGGTTATATCCTGTCTCTACTTCCAGCAAGAGCTCTCTGCTTCCAGTTTGACCCCTTGTGACAGTGCCTTATGGCTCTGTTGCTTCAGGCTGAGCCCTGGGTTATGCCTTTCCTGAAGGACTATGTCCTTTGAACTGTGAGCCAAAATAAGCTCCTCCTTCCTTCCCTAGTTCTTTCTGGGAGGTATTTGGTCCTAGTGAAGAGAAAGGTAACTCACACAACACACTTCTAAAAGTTGCCAGAGGTGGGACTGGAGAGATGGCTCAGTGGTTAAGAGAACTAGTTGTTCTTCCTAGAGGACACAGGTTCAATTCCCAGCACCCATATGGCAGCTCACAACTATATGTAACTCTAGCTTCAGGGAATCTGACACCCTCATGCAGGCAAAACACCAATGTACATACCATAAATAAAAGTTGCCAGTGGACATAGATGGGAGCTGGGCTAAAGGAAGATTTTGACCAAGCATGATAGTGTTTAATCTTTCACTTGACCCAAACCCACAGGAATAAGGGACCTGGATGGTAAGGTGTTGAAGAATGAGAAATAAAAAAGACAAAAGCTAGGACCAGGAGATTGCTATGTCAAGCAAGTTTATCAAGTACAGCATCTTATATACTATTTGTAGGAGGAGAAGGTCAAGGTCAGCAGAGAGCTAAGTCAGACAATGTTGACAAAGAGAACACAGATACCTCAGACACCTCAACAGCCTTAGGACTGATAACCATATCCCTTGAGAGGAGAAAGTTGAGTTCCTGGGAATGGAAACCTTAATTCCTTTGAGGCCCCAGACCCAGACCAAGCCCTGGTCCCTGTCCTGGCCCTAGACTGAACCTTACCAAGTCTACCTATGAGCGAGGACACAAAACTGGTGTTCCCTTTGTCTTTCATCAAGGCCTCTGAAAAAGCCTTGGATCAGTCTGGCTCCCAGCATTTAATGGATTTAATGATGGTGTCTAGCCTTTAATCCTAGCACTGAGAAGGTAGAAGCAGGTGGATCTCTGTGAGTTTAAGGCCATCCTACTCTACATAGTAAGTTCCAGACAGCCAGGACTACATAGAGAGGCCCTGTTTCCAAAAGAAAAATAGGAAGGAAGGAAGAAAGGAAGGAAGGAAGGAAGGAAGGAAGGAAGGAAGGAAGGAAGGAAGGAAGGAAGGAAGCATTATAACTCATGCTTCCTTTCAGTAACTGGTAATAACTATGATACAAGGACACATCACTTTGAGCAGAGGAATCACTAGGCTAAGTAACATAAATGAGAGAATGAAGTGAGCATGTATTGCCAGGCTCTCCTATGTGTGGATTGTTAGTTCAGTTTTGACCTTGGCAGTCGTTCACATCAGCTTCTGCTGCCCAAAAGGCTCTGGGGCCCTTGCATTTAAATTTTGAGAAATTATTGGTATAATCGTGGAATAAAAAATTGATAGAAGGAACAGAGCATATTACAGCTTGGTGGCAGGGTGTATAGGTCAATAGGAGTCGCACATTTCAACTTCTGACGTTTGCAGTGTGTGAAGCTCTCTCTGTGTGGGACCAGAGTTCTGTGGGTAGAGCTAAGAAGGAAATCCTGACAATGTGTCTCTGCTGTCTGTACTCAGCATCTTCCAAACAGAATGTGTCATCGCCCCTCCTCCCACCCACATCTGATGACTGTGCCATCATCACCCCCACCATCCCACAATCCTCAAGGCTCCTTCTAAGCCCTCCAGCTTCATTCCTGCCCCTCGACCCAAGCTCAGGTCCTTCTGTCTTCACTTGCTGCCATAATGACCTCACTGTCTTCCCAGCTCTGTGCCTATATGAGTTTGAGGGAACGATGGATGCTCTCCTAAATCTTCTCTGTCAATCAGTAGGGGATGAAGGACTTGGGGTGGACCTGGAGATGGAGAAGTTAGAAAAGATTGTAAGAATTCATCAGGCTTTGTATGAGATGGAACACCAGAACGTAAGGACATTGGGGAGCAGATCAGCTACCATGAATGAATAGTGAGGCAACACACCTGATAGATAGTCCCTTGTTTTGCCAACAGAATCTTAGTCTTGATTCTGGGGATGTGGAAAATCTCCTTCATGAGCAGACACCCCTGATGCCTTTGTACAGGCGGCTGATTTGCTAATGGATACCATTAGCCTGCAGGTCAGCCTTGTGTAGTATCAGCTGCAGAAATGGGAGTGGATCTCACACCAGCTGCATGCAGAACATCAAGGGAATTTTTAATGTGTCTCTACCCATACCCTGACTCTGCTCCATTTGAAACTCTAGCACTGGAGGTGTAGCTCAGAAATCTATTCCCATCAAAGACTCATGGAGTGGCAGATAATAAATGCACAGGGGGAGTCAGAGGCACCATAGTGAGTGGACTGTCCTATCATAGAGGCTCCTGGGCTTCCCAACAACCCTTTGTTCCATCCACATAATGGACATGTGCTGTCTCCCTGGGTTGATGCTTCAGTAATAAGGAGGAGGAGAGTGGATTTCAGAATACATAAGTGAAGGTATTTGTGCTGATGACACTGTGAAAGTTCAAGTCCAGGTGGGTGTGTGGTGAGCCACCATTACACAGCCAAAAGGAAGTTTTTTTTTGGTTTTTTTTTTTTTTTTTTTTTGTATTTTTTGGTTTGGTTTTGGTTTTGGGTTTTTTGTTTGTTTGGTTTTTGTTTTTTGTTTTTTTGAGACAGGGTTTCTCTGTGTAGCATTGGAGCCTGTCTTGGAACTCCCTCTGTAGACCAGGCTGGCCTCGAACTCACAGAGATCCGCCAGCCTCTGCCACCCAAGTGCTGGGATTAAAGGCGTGCACCAGCACCACCTGGCTACAAGGAAGATTTTTATGCCAATGACCTTCCTAAAACGATATTGAAGAATTTTATAGAATTAAACCATGGATAAAACAGGAAGTTCAATTAAACATCATCAAGACAGGAGAAAAAAAGCCAGGTGGTGGTGGCGGCACATGCTTTTAATCCCAACACTTGGGAGGCAGAGGCAGGTGGATCTCTGTGAGTTCAAGGCCAGCCTGGTTCAGAGCAAGTTCCAGGACAACTAGGGCTACACAGAGAAACCCTGTCTTGAAAAACAAAAACAAACCTACAAAAAAAATCACCAAGAACAGAAACCAAATAACAAGAGTTCAAGACACTAAATTTGGCAAGACTTGCTGGTAGGAGTATTTCCCAACAGCATGGATGCACACATACACACACAGTGTAATTTTAAAAATTTAAGCCTGAATTCAAACTACATCATAGGAGCCAAATCTGGCCCACCACCTGTGTGTTTTTTAATAAAGTTTTATTAGTGCACAATGCCATCCACTTATTCACATGCTGTCTGTGGTTGCCTGCTATTATAATGGCAAAGGTGAATATTTTCACAGTGACTGCATGGCCTACAAAGCTGAAAACATTTACTACTTGGCCCTTTACAGGAAGAGCTTGCCAATGCCTGCCTTCGAGCACCATCCATAAAACTTCAGCAGTTGTAGAAGAGGTTGATACCAGATAGCATAGGAAGCAAAACTGAGTCCTCCTCCCTCCAAACAATATTCAGGGCCATATGACCTGGCATCGGTGCTCTGGTGTTCACAGGGTTTTGTTTTTTCCTGTGCTCTTCACTGGCCTGATGATTTTATCCCACTCTACAGATGAGAAACCCGATGCTCAGAGAGGCCCCCAGGCGAGTCAGCTGGGAAGCCAGCATTGGCCACAGGGCTACCTCTTTACGGAAGGAGATGCCAGATGTTTGCATTTACTGTGGTATAGATGGCTTTCTCCAATGACTGAGGGTTGACTGGAAGGCTCTGCACACCCTTCTCTGACCTCTTTTTTTTTAAGGGAAATAAAACTAATAGCTTGGAGAGTGATGTTAAAATGTAAATGAAATTATCGTTACTGTCAATTTTACCATCTGAGCTTCGTGCTGATGGCATTGAAGGGCTGCGAGAATCTTCCGTGAGTGCCTTCCTGCCCTCCCTCTGAAGCAACTGCTGGTGTCCTGCTGCTGCTGCTGCTGCTGCTGCTGCTGCTGCTGCTGCTGCTGCTGTTGTTGTTGTTGTTGTTAAGCACAGCTGTGGTTTGACTTGGACAAGTCTCTGCAAAGAGATCTAAAGCAAGGACTTGCTCAGAAAACTTTTAGGCTTCATTCACCAGAAATGGTAAGAATACGGCCTGAAGATTAGGTAAAGAATCTTACAAGTTCCAAAATTAAATGACCCTGTGTTTGGGGGAGGCAGAGGGCCACTTAAGAACAACCTCTGTCACTGTAAAGAAGCTGGGGGCAGGGAGGGTGGCTCAGTAGGTAAGGTGTTTGACTTGCAAGCATGAGATTGTGAGTTCAATCCCCAGAACCCACATAAACACAAGCCAGAGCAGCAGCTGTCACACACTTGTAGAGCCGGCAGAAGAGACAGGAGGATCCCTGGGCTCAATGGTCATCAGTCTAGACTACATGGCCAGTCCTAGGCCGGTGAGAGACCCTGTCTTAAAGAGAAAGATGGGCAGCACCTGAGGGGTGACACCTGAGGAGTGACACCTGACACCTGAGGAGTGACACCTGACACCTAAGGAGTGACACCTGACACCTGGGGAGTGACACCTGACACCTGACACCTGAGGAGTGACACCTGACACCTGAGGAGTGATATCTGAGGAGTGGCATCTGAGGAGTGGCACCTAACACCTGAGGAGTGACACCTGACACCTGACACCTGAGGAGTGACACCTGAGGAGTGACACCTGACACCTGAGGAATGATATCTGAGGAGTGACACCTGACACCTGAGGAGTGACGCCTAACACCTGGGGAGTGACACCTGAGGAGTGACACCTGAGGAGTGACACCTGAGGAATGACATCTGAGGAGTGACACCTGACACCTGAGAAGTGACACCAGAGGCTATTTTCTGTCTCCACACACACACTCCTGTATACAAGGATGAGACTAAGGAAGGCTGGAGAGATGGCTCAGTGGTGGAGAGTGTTCTATCAGAAAATGGAGCTGGGTTCCCAGCTCCCACATCAGGCAACTCACAACCTCCTGGAACTCCAGCTCTAAGGGATCCAATGCTCCCTTATGGCATCAGTGAGTACACACACACACACACACACACACACACACACACACACACACACCAAATATTTTCCTTAAAAAAAGAACAATTTTTTAGAAAGTTTTAAGATGAACTAAAGACAGTTGTTATTTTTTTCATTTAACCTCTATTAAGGTGTTATATGCACACACACAAAAAAAAGAAAAGAAAAGAAAGAAAAAAAGCCCAGCTGCACAGCCACACCATAATGGGGCTCCCTATTTGCTATTGATCCCTCCCTGGAACCAGGTCTTGCCTAAACTGCTTTCCCTAATGATAGCTTCGCCTTTTTCTAGAATTTCCTAGAGTGCATTTACACCTTGTTCCCTTCTCATGTGACATGTGTGTGGACACAGGCAGAATCCTAAATTACAGAAGCCACACAGAAAGGCTGTCCTCTGCCGGAAGATGACCCCAGGCAGGCTTTGCAGACACTGTGGTCCTTTAAAGCCATTAGACTTTAGGGACAATGATAGCTGACCCTTGAGGGATTTCTTTGTGCCAGATGCATACAAGCAAAATACTTTACATAAATTATATAGATTACCTCATGGAATCATCTCAGCAGCCCTAGGAGGTGGATCATTTACATGATCATCTAAATTGACTTAAAACAGGGATTGGAGACTCTCATTTAAAAACAAAGAGCTACAGACTAATTTAATGGATTTTATTCAGCCCCCATTTTTTTTTTATTTTAGCCAAGTTGTCCCCTAAGGAACAGTTGGTAATGTCTAGAAATATTTTTCATTATCATGACGAAGAGGATGCTGCTAGTGGCATCTAGTGGAGAGAGGCCAGGAACAGAACTAAATGTCCTCCAGAGCATGAGATGGACAACACCTACCGCGAAGAGACACCCTGCCCCAGATGTCATGAGTGCCAGGGCTGAGAAGCCAGATGCTGGCCTTTAGCAGGCACGAGATGTCAGAAGCAGGGCAGAACCTGCAGGATGCGTGGCTTTGCATCATTTAAAAACCTAAAAGGGACCGTGGCTAGGGAGATGGCTGAGCTCATAAGTGCTTACTGAGCAAGCATGAGGACCCAAGTTCAAATCCCCAGCACCTCCCCATGGTGGTACATGACTCTTTCCCAGTGCTGGCATGTGGGGACAAGAGGACCCCTGGGGCTTTCTGGTCAGCCAGTCTAACCAAACCAGTAAGATCCAGGTCAGTAAAAGACCCTGGCTCAAAAAATGAGGTGAAGAGTGATTGAGGACAATACCTGTCTTTGACCTCTGGCCTACACACACACACATATGCAAACATACACACACATGTACACACATACACACATACACATATATGTACACACACATACACACACTGAAAAGGCTGTCTATACAATCTGAGCTGGACATGGTGGCGCACACCTGTGACCCCAACACTCAGAAGACTGAGGGAATAAAGGCCACCTTGTCACATAGCCTGGACTATGTGACACTTTGCCTCAAAATGACAACAAATGTAAAGAATAACCTTATTACACCTCTTCAAAATAGTTTATGATTTATATCCATCTGCCAGCAGACTTGACCATTGTAAGGAGGGAAAACACCTCAGGGGAAAGTGCTGAGCAGAGGGTCCTGTCTTCAGTGGTGGGAGGTGGGCCCAGAGCATCTCTGAACGAGTTAACCAAACCCGAATTAGTAACAGCCTGCGAGCGGGTTCCTTCTCTTCTCCCTGGCACTAGACTCTCTGTAACAGAAGACCGAGAAGGAGAGGGCTTTGTCAACTTTCTCTGAATAGGAGGTAGTCTCCTGGGCTTGGTGAAACCCATGATCTGAGCTGGTATCAGCACAGCTCTTACCGGAGTCCCGTGGACACAGACATGCTCACAGGCAGAGAACTAGCAGAAGGAACTGGATCTAGGCATCCTGGGGACAAAGCTCCTCCAGAGTCACAAAGCTGAGATGAGTAGAGAGAGCCCCCACAGTGTGACATGTCCTCACAGCCCACAGGATAGCTCATCTCCTTTGGGCTATAGAGCTACACACATGTGGATAGCTGAGGAGGAACCTACAATGATGTCCTCATCCTGATCCCTGGAGCTAGTGAACAAGTCACTTACTTGATAAAAAGACACTTTGCAGACATAATGAAGTTGTGCATCTTGAGATGGGGAGATACCCTGGATTAGTAGGGCCAGCCTGATGTGACCACACAGTCCTTACAAGGGGCCAAGGAGCATCTGTGTGATGATGGCAACAGGGAGACAGAGACAAGATGCTACATCCCCGGCTTTGAACTTTAAGGAGTCACAGAACACATCTGCCTCTAAGATTGGAAGCTGGTGAGGAGGTGACTCTTTTTCTAAAGCCCTGGGAAGGAATGCAGCCCTGCCTACACATTGGCATTAAATCCATGAGACTCATTTCAGATCTGTGACTTCCAGAACTGTCCAGGAGTACGTGTGTGTGGTTTGAGGTTCATGAGACTGTGGCTACTTGTTTTGTCAGCAAAAGGAAATGAATCTGGTGTTTCAAGAGATAACAACAGGTCTTTGTTCTGTGACAGAATATATATATATTATATGTATTATTATATATATTCTATATATAATATAATATATTCTATAATATATATATGGTCAGATAGATGATTGATGAATAGAAGATAGATAGATAAATAGATAGATAGATAGATAGATAGATAGATAGATAGATAGATAGATAGATAGATAGATAATAGATAGATAGATGATGGATAGATAGATAGATAGATAGATAGATAGATAGATAGATGATGTGTAGGTAGATAGATGTCTGATTAATAATAGATAGATCTATCTGCTTGATTGATTGATCATAGGTAGATGTCTGATTGACTAAAGATAGATGGATAGGTAATTGATAGATGAGAGAGAGAGAGGAGTGCCTCTACATGGGATGATCATTGATTGGTCTCTGGGCTCTGTTCAGTGTGTTCCTAGCCCAGCACATCCATGCTAATGATCAGAACACAAGGCTCCATTGTAGCAGCACCACCAGCTGCTGACAGTCTCAGGGACGAACTTTGGTGCCTGGAGCCATCAGCACTTTAAGAAGCCAGCCTTTATGTTTGGGGGGGAGCGTATGCTGGGCCTCACCTACCAAGAAGTCCTGTACCACTGGTCTGTAATCATAGCTGCAAGTTCAACTTCTTCAGATGTAGCCAGTAAGATAATCCTGTCTTCAAATGCCACGCTGAAGAAGATGATAATGCTCAGGGAAGTGTGGTGCGTGTTGGAGCTGTCGATCACTGGTCTGGTTTAGTCGAGTGTTTTGAAGTGAGTTGTGATATTCCCAACCTAATTCTGTACCTTCTCCACTCAGGTCTGTGAGAACACCACGACTGAAGCTTGACTCCCAAGTTGCCATAGCAACAGGAAAAAGAAAAAAAAAGTCTATCCAAATCTGAAGATTGCCGTTTACAGCTCTGAAACTTCACAACCAGGCCTCAATTGTTCCACATCCTCCTTTTTCTTTGCAATTTCATTTCATCTGTACCTCACCATTTGATAGCATCTTCCTTCTTGCTTTGATTAATGGAACCCTCTGGATTTGCCCTGAATGTTTAAAGATCATGTGTGTCACTGGACCTGAGGGAGCAGGAACAATGACTACTTTTTCTGATGCGTCAACATGTTGCTAGACAGCGCTCCATCCATGCAGCTGTGCGGTGGGTTTGTATCTGTACGTGGATGGGTATCTGTCTGTGTATATACCCAGTATTTATGTAGAAGACTGCAGGAGCCACCTGCTTTTGAGATGCTTAGACAGAGGAGGTGGAAGCTCCAACAGCTGAGCTCTCCAGCCAAGGTCAGTCCACTGAGCTGTCATTCACCTGTGCAACAAGGCTGCACCTCCAGGGGCCTGCTCAGTCTAAACACTGAATGCTGACCCACCAGCCAGGCAGGTCCAGGGGTTGGGGATGGGGGAAGGGCAAGGGAAAGAAGTCTTCTCTCCTTAGTAGGACTTGCCACCACTTCCCACTGCCACCAAATGCCATGGTCCTGACTCCCAGGTGGGGAGTGAGGAATCAGAAGCTAAGGGCTGAACTACTCTCCCATGGGCAAGAGTCTGTAACTGTACCACCCCCAGACCCACAGTCCTACAGTCCTTAGGATATCAAAGATCATGATGAAGACCCTCTCCCTCCTTGGTATATGTACAAGTGCAAATGTCATCGTGGTGTACCTATGAAGAGACCAACAGGTACCATCTTGTATGCACATATATTACCCACACGTGTACACACGCATTATGCATATCCACGCCGTTTGTTTCATATATACAGGCATAAAATAGAGTAAACCCAGGTAGTTTTTAAAGTACCCTTCCGTGTGACTACCGTTGTTCGCAAAGCTGAGAATAAAAAGTTGTTCATTATGTCTGGAAAGGAATTGAGTTTTGTCCTGTGAGCATGTCAGGCTAAGAATGTTAATGCTCCCACTGAGATTATCTTCTCTTTGACAAACTGTAAATGAACCATCGAAGCTCACACCAAATTTCTTTTCTATCAAGGGAAGCTAGTGCCAGCCTGTGGCTTTAGAGCTCAGAATGAGCTAGGGTAAGATAAGGGTCTTAGTATATTTTAACGCTGTTGCTTACAAAAGGTTTTAACCCCACACACACTTGCGTACACATGCTTTCTTATGCAATCTATGTTGGCCCTGTGCTTTTGAGTTCACCTTCTGCGGGCAATAGAGTCATATGTTGTCTTTGTTGTAGTGAGATTAAGCGAGTAGAGGTCCACATACTGCTCTTTGTTTCCATAGTCAATCTTTTTGGACCATATAGAATGCAGAGATTTTTTTTCATTAAAATAAATGGGTATCAGTGGTTAAAACTGCTGGCCAGTAGCTCTGATCTGATTTCTACGTTGTGTCTAGTGCGTCTGATGCTGGGTTCACATTTTGGACCACTCGGGATCCCCTCTCTGTTAGATGAATGGGTCTAGAAAGCTGGAAGGGGGCAGCTAGAGAGATGGCTCGGTGGTTAAGAGTGTTTGCTCCTCAACATGAGGACTAGTGCTCAGATCCCAGTACCCACCCCAAACCAAGCATCCCCACAGAAAAACCCAGCTATCGGTAGGGGAGGTGGACAGAGACAGGAAGATCACTAGGACTTGCTGTGTTCCAGCCTAGCCAAGACAGCCCCATGTTCAGGGGGAAACCCTGACTCAAAGGAACATGTGGAGAGTGACAAAGAACACCTGATTGCTCTCTACTCTACGTGTATACACAACACACACACACACACACACACACACACACACACACACACACACACACGAAAGTCCAAAACTCCAGCACACAAGTTGTGTAACGGGCATGCCATGTCTAGCATAAGGATATGGCTTAGACATATCACAGTCAACTGTGAAGTTGACTGGAGACTTCCAGGCCCAGCCTCCACCCTCAATTGAATGAACACATGAAGCACAGTCATTCATATCTCCATAGTTCCCAGACATGGAGATCTTTTAAATAAAAGATGCCACATCTTGAACTTGGCCTGAAGGTTCTCTGTGGGCACATGGCCTGGTACATGACAGGGGAGAATCAGAGCCTGCACATTCACACTTTACAAGACGGTCCTCTTCTGAGCCTACCTGGTAAACCCCATTGCTCTGCTCTCCTCCTGCAAGGCAGGGAAAGGGGAAATGTTCACCCTTGAATGGACCAAAGAGCATCCTCAGGTTCTAGAAGGCAGCCTGAGCCACATACTAAGCAACAGCCAGGAAACTCCTCCTTCGGTGTGAACCCAAGGCATCTCTAGAGCAAGTGCACATGCTCAGTGATGCACCTGCTGAAGGAAACAGGAGCAAGATACCTCCCTTACTCTTCATGTAGATGGTAACTTAGCTAAGAACACAGAACAAGAGAAGTCAAGTCCAGGGGTTAGTGGAATGGCTCAATTGATAAAGCGCTTGCCTCAAAAAGATAAGGTTTTGAGTTCAGATCCCCAGAACCCATATAAAAAACCAAGCATGGTGGTACACATCTGTAATCCCAGCAAAGGTAAATGGGAGACAGAGACAAATGGAGCCCTGGAAGCATGCCGGCCAACCGATCAGCCTACTTTGTGAGGCAAAGGAGAGACCCTGTCTCAAACAAAAGGAGGAAGGGTACCTGATTTTCATGGTTGATACCAAATAAGACTTTGACTCTCAGAACAGAGGAGGAATTTGATGGCTCTGGGAAGACTCTCAAACTATCATTTCTAAGAGTCAGATACGTGGAGATAGGTCAGTTTTTAAACAAAATAAATACATCATGTCTCATTCTGAAGATACAAGCAGATCATTGTGAAGGTCCTTTCTACCTTTTTTTTTTTTTGAGAGAGAGAGAGAGAGGGTCTCCCATAGCCCAGCTGGCCTCACACTCCCTACGTAGCCAAGGATGACCTTGAACTTCTCCTTCTGCTGCCTCCATCTCTCAAGTGCTGGAATTCAAGTGTGTGCCATCATGCCCAGTTTACAAAGTGCTGGGGATGGAAGCCAAGGCTTTATGCATGCTAGGCAAGCCCTCTCCCAACAGAGCTGCAGCTCCTGCCTGCTCATGAGTCTCTACTTTCTATTTCAACATGAGGCAGCTCCCACATCGAGAGAACGGAAGCTGAGAGGAGACACAACTTGGGTAAGTGGCTGCTAGGACCATTCACGTTCCCCTACCGCAGCACAGTATCACAGCTCTGGACTCAGCAGCATCAGCAGACCAAAGGCCTATTGCAGGCCCGAAGACTGTGATCAGAATCCCCACCAGAGTGCCTATCCATCGACACCAGTGTTATGGTTTGGGTATAAAATGTCCCTACATACTCATGTGTTGAATGCTTGGTTCCCAGTCATTTGTTTTTTTGTTTGTTTGTTGTTTATTTTGTCTTGTCTTGTGGGGTGGTGGCATTATCCAGAAACATCAGAAAGTGTCTAAATGGAGAAAGTTGGCCACTGAGGGCAAGCACTTAGCAGGATCTTGTGCCTAGATGCTTCTTGTCCTGTCTTTACTACCTGCTGTGCCATGAACTACTAGGCTCTACCACATCCTCCTCATGGAGACAGATGCCCCATGGACCATGAGCCGAGATAAACCCATCCTCAGGTTGTCTCTGTGGGATACTTTCATCGCTGAACAGCAGTTACTAATACGACCAACTTACGCTGAGGTGACATTGCCTTGCACTGAGAGTTACCTTCTTCTATTCAGCACTCCTTCCTGATAGAACCTTCTGCTGTTAAGTCCCTGTGAGAGACTCTGCTAAGAAGTGTTAACGCTGTGCTAAATTCATATTGGAACTTAGAAATTTCTCCCATACACAACATTGCCATTTCTTAAGTATCCCCAACGCTTTCTGGAATAAGCCATGGCTCATTAAGACATACATAAGGGCTTCTGCCAGAATTTTTTTAAAGATTTAGTTGTTGTTGTTTATGTGTATGTTATATGCCGTGTATATGCAAGAGCTTGCAGAGGTCAGAAGAGGGTGGCAGATCCCCCGAAGCTAGAGTTACAGGCAGTTGTGAGCCACCCAGCACATTTGATGGGATCTGAACTCAGGTCCTGTGCAAGGGCAGCAAGCACTCAGTCACTGGGCCGTGTTTCCAACCTCGGCCAGATTAATTCATATACTGATTATCCAAAAGTCAACCCCGTGTCCTCCCGGATGCCCACTCACTCCCAAACCAGGAGAGAGAAGAGGATGCAGAGGGAGAAGGTAGTGCGAGGTTCCCCAGAGCTTGGCCTGTGCCTGGCTACAATCCCAAGTCAAATAGGCCACATCTACAGGATCTCTGAGCAGTTTCTGGTTTTGTAAATGTAACCAAGAGATCTCTCTAGGTACACTTGCCTTAAGTATGCACTGACAGATCAATCACACCAAAGAAGAAAGGCTGCCCTTTCTGTAGACTCCTAAGCCACCATCAACATCATCATCACGGAGAGATCTGGCTGTGTCTTTCAGAAATGGTTGCAGCCATTTTCTCTCCTCCTCGGACATTAGCACAAACAGGTCTCATAAACTCGTGGGGAAATGCTTTCATCGATGTTCACCCAAAGCCTGTATTAACTTTGCTCCCTCTATTTCGCCTTGCTAATGGACTGGCCCACTATTTACCAAAATCTATAGCTCTAGCTCTGTTCAGTAAAAGCAAATACAATAGCCAGCCATGGTGAGGCACACATGTAATCTAAGCCCCTGGGAGACAGGGCCATGAGGACCAAGAGTTCAAGGTCATCCTTCCCTATAGATCAAATCCGTGGCCAACTGGGCTACATGAGATCTTGTCTCATCCTCCCCCTACTGATAGATAGTGTTATAATTTGAATGTGACGTGTCCCACACAGGCTCACATGTTTTAGCAATTGGTCCCTAGCTGGTAGTGCTGTTTGGGAAAGTTGTAGAGTCCGTAGCAAGCAGGTCACTGGAGGAAGTGGGTCACACCTTGAGGCTACCTTCTTCCTGAGTTCTAATGCAATGTGATCAGACAGTTCCATGCTCCTGCCACCATGCTATCCCTGCCATAATGGACTATGTCCCACCGGAACTGTGGCTGTCCGTGTGTACCAGAGTTATGATTTGAAAATTAAATGACCCCTCAAAAATAAAGCCTTTCTCCTTTAATCTGCTTTCATTTGGGGTGGGTAGATAGATAGATAGATGGATAGATAGATAGATAGATAGATAGATAGATAGATAGATAGATAGAT
>CABHPH010159466.1:29845-40372 GCA_902168325.1 Peromyscus nudipes | reverse complement strand
GCTATAGATGTACCTCGATTGTAGCGGTCTCTCCTCGTGTGTCCTTCTCGGGGCTAGAGCACAGCACTGTAAGGGGTTGGGACATTTTGATGTTGAGTGGAGTGTTCCACAAATATTACTTAGATACTCTTGGTGGATGGCACATTGAATTCTTCCACAGACTTGCCAATTTCCTGTCTTGTTATGTTTCTATTATTAATAGAGATGTGTTATAGTGTTCAGCTATCTATGTGACTTCCATCTCCCCTGTGGTGTCTATGGCATTTGACATTACAAATGAAGGGTATTTGTACTTGGTATAGCCAGGTCATTTTGATTGCCTTAACCTTTTACCAAAGTTTGAAGAGCCTTTTTGTCTGTCATCATTATTTACTCTGAAGTACATTTTGTCTTTTGTGAACATAGCTTTCCTATTTTTCTTGTCTAGAGGATGTCTTTAAGTCCTTTTACTTTTAACAAGTCTGTGTTATTGTATTCAAATGAGTTTCTCGTAGACAATACCACTGTATAATATTTTATATATTTTCTGATCTTTGTCTTTCAGCTGGTTTATTTTGACTATTTACCTACACTTGAACCATTGACATAGCAGGGTTTATATGTGCCATATTCATTTGATTATCTGATTTTTGTTTTTCCTAATTTTGTCTTTGTTTTCTTAAAACTCAAAATGCATTCTTCTCTCATATGATATATCTCAAACACAGTTCCTTCTCTCTCCACTGTGGGGGTATTGTGTTCCCCAAAATATTGTGTATGCTAATAAACTTATCTGGGGTCAGAGAACAGGACAGCCACAATATTAAACATAGAGGTTAGCAGTGGTAGCATACGCCTTTAATCCTAGCATTCCAGAGACAGAAATCCCTCTGGATCTCTGTGAGTTCAAGGCCACATTGGAAACCGCCAGGCATGGTGATACAGACCTTTAATCCCAGAAAGCCACACCTTTAATCCCAGGGAGTGGTGGTAGAAAGCAGAAAGGTATATAAAGCGTGAGGACCAGAAACTAGAGGCATTTGCCCTGGAGAGGCATTTGCCCTGGAGAGGCATTTGGCCTGGAGAAGCATTTGGCCTGGAGAAACATTTGGCCTGGTTAAGCATTTAGGCTTTCAAGAAGCAGCAGTTCAGCTGAGGCCCATTCAGAGATGAGGACTCCGAGGCCTCCAGTCTGAGGAAACAAGATCAGCTGAGGATCCAGCGAGGTGAGATAGCTGTGGCTTGTTCTGTCTCTCTGACCTTCCAGTGTTCACCCCAATACCTGGCCTCGAGTTTGATTTTATTAATAAGACTTTAAGATTCATGCTACACTCCACTCTTTCCAGCTCCCCCTGCCCATATCCTCCCTCCTCTCCATATCTACTCCTCCTCCATTTCCTCTTCAGAAAAGAGCAGGCCTTTGAGAGACCTTGTCTATGTTTTCTTTGTTCTATCTTTCTACATATCACTAAAACGTTAGGATTTCATTTTCATTTACTTATACTCATTTTAGAATATATCTTTATAGTGCTTTAATGGTACTTCTAGTTATATCGTATTCAAAATTTATTTTTATAAATATCCACACATAAAATGAATATATGCGTATATGTACATGCATGTGATAAAATGTTTACGTGTGAATATAAACCGTATTATTGTCTAAAGACATCAAGAGATAGGATCCTTAACTCTATACCCTCTTTTTCCTGCTTACATTATAATTTTCTTAATATTTCTTGTATGTGTGTTGATTCATAAACATACATTTATAATACATCTGACTATATTATGATTATTGAATCCATTCTTTCGTCATCTTGACATTAGCTTTCTCACTGGGATGAGGTCATATCTAAATGTGGGTTTCAATGGATACCTATGTGAGCATTTCTCATGATCCCTATTGACTGTCAATATGTCTCTTTTGGAAAATTGTCTTTTCACACCCCTCACCCACTTTGAAATTTGATTATTTAGGAGTATATTTGCTGGTGAATTGACTGTTTCTTGTCATATTTGAATATTTGCAACCCTTTATCAGATATATGGCTTAAAAATATTTTCTTCCAAGAGGCAGGTTGCCCTTTCAATTTGCTGATTGTTTACTTTCCCAAACTGAACCTTATAGATTGGCTTAATCCTACTGGCTTATTCTGTGTTTAGTTAGCTGCGCCTTTGTTATTATGCACAAACGACTGTTTCCCAGATCAATGCTATGGAACTCTTTCCTTGGTTGGCTGTGTTGTTTCTTCCTAGGAGCTATGTGTTAGGGTCTTCTATACGATTCTCTACGGCACTTCGAGTACACATTTTCTGTGTGTATCCACTTTCATTCTTTTGCATGCAGAGTTCTGGTTTCCCAGCACTGAGTATGGAAGTGAGGATACTTCTTCATTTTATCCTCTTGATGTCTGTATCATAATTTAGTTGGACATCTAGAAATGGTTTTATTCCCCAGTTCCTATCTGCTAATTTATGATGTATGTGTTTTGGGTCTTCTCTTTTTCAGCCATTAACAGACTGTTTTGATTGCTGTAGCTTTGCAACTGTTGTGGACTGCATATGAAATGCCCCAAAAGGCCCCTTTCTTGAAGGCTTGGTTCCCATGACAGTATCATTCAGAGGTGCAACACCATGAAAGTAACTGGTTCTTGGGGGCATAGCTTCATAATAGTGGATTAACCCATAGACATTGATAATTTGATGGCATTGTTGGAAGGCGGTAGCAAGTAGGTGAGGCCTATTTCAATAGGTCAGTAGAAGCATGCCCTGGGAAGACACAGCTTGTCTCTGACCCTTACTCTCTCCCTCCTGTCCTTCATGAGATAGGATATTCACTCACCATGATGTTCTGTTCCACCTTGCACAACAAGAACCAAGTGGTTGAAATCTGTGACACCGTGAGCCAAGACAAATATTTCCTTCTTTGCCTCCTGTGACTCACGTGTCTTGTCACTGGGATGAAAGGCTGAATATCACGGTGCATAATCCTGAAATCAGATTACGTAGGACCTCTTTCTTTCAATCAAGGTTTCTTTGCCTATTTGGAATCTTTTGAAGTTCTGAATCATTTTTACCTTGTGTGTGTAAAATTCAATATTAATTTTTAATGCCACATAATAAAAGGAATAGGAAAAATACATACATTCTACTATCCTGAAATTGACTATCACACTTTTTCATGGTTTATATCTTTAAAAGATACTCCTGGTGTGGAAAATGGAACCATAATTTGAACCAAACTGTCGTGATTGATTGCTCAATTTCCAGAATTGGTTCCCTAGAGGGTAGACTCTAAAAATTAAACACAAAAAGCAGGGGTAGACAGATGAGCCATCTTAACTAACTTTTCCAGATTGAGTTTTAGTGATTACATATTTCACTGCTCAGAATAGAGTCTTATGAGGGCCAAATGGCAAATGGAACTTTGACATGGTACCTCTGCAGCAGATTAAAAACCCCTTTCACATGGGTTTGCCAGTTGGTGGATCAACAATTATTAAGTGTATTCTCAGTCCTAGGAGGTTGTGCCTTCCAGATTTTAACACAACAGCTACTAATAACGATAAGCCTTTACAAGCTGGGCAGAGTGGTGCCCATGTGGGATCACCACATCTGAGAGGCCGAGGATTATAAATCTGAGACCAGCTGGGATTACACATCGTGACCTTGCCTGAGACAAAACAAAACGAAGCAGAATAGCCAATATGAAAAGCCTGGTGTCACCTAAAATACTAAGGTGGTAACGCACATGAATTACACTTTCTATGAAGACATTACTGAAACTGGTGGCACCACGAAAACCTTTGATAGATGCAAAAGTTCTGATTTCTCTTTTGTCTTTACTTAACTCGCAAATCTGGCTGGGGCGATTAATTTTGGACTGGACATCAAAATGAAAATGAATTATCCCAACCTGAGCAGGTAATGACTCCAGTTGCATTTATTATTTAGGTGTGATCTATTTCCAGGAGGAAATCGATAGAAGTCCTCGTATTGATTCAGTGCAATGCAGTTAATTTCGAGTAGCTGAGGATCTAATGGTATGTCATAACAATCTCACCCCAGAATGATTTCAGCTATTTCTTTCCACAGCATCATTTAGCCTACAGAGCTATGACTGTTTTCCCTACTCAGAAGACACAGCACACAGGTCTGATACACTGCTGATCTCAGCTGTTAGAACCTGAAAAGGAACCCTTTGGTCTTCCTAAAAATCCATGTATCATGGAGTAGAAGGTACATTCTATGAAAATATAATGGCATCAAAGCTCATGAAAAAAAGGCAGATTGGTGCATTTTCTCCAGAGTAAAAGACAAGTTACACTACCTTGTACTGTGTACTTTTATGAACAAAACCTACAATTGGAAGCACACTAAAATTCTTCAGGAATACTTCCACAGTGGGGTGAAATACATGATCATACTCTAAATATCAGAACCTGTAAAGGTGACCCAAGTTGGAAAGGGGACCTTTTTAGGTGACACTAAGTTGAGGATCTTGAAAGAAATCATTCTGGACTTAGGGTAGATCACTTTAGATCTACAAGCACATGCCCTTATCATCAAAGGGGAAGTTACACATAGTTACAGGGTGGAAGGTAGTATGGACAGTTCACAAGCTGACTAATGCCAATGATAGCCGGTGTCTTATTTAGGCTCTCTATTGCTGTGACGAAACACCATGACCATAAAATAAGTTGGGGAGGAAAGGGTTTATTCAGCTTATACTTCCACATTGTTGTTCATCACTGGAGGAAGTCAGGAAAGGAAATCAAACAAAGCAGAATCCTGGAAGCAGGAGCTGATGGAGCTGACGCAGAGGCCATTGAGGGGTGCTGCTTAATGACTTGTTTCCCATGGATTGCTCAGCCTGCTTTCCCAGGACCACCAGCCCAAGGATGGCACCACCCACCAAAGGCTGGACCCTCCCCCACTGACCACTAATTGAGAAAATGTCTTATAGCTGGATCTCATGGAGGCATTTCCTCAACTGAGGCTTCTTCCTCTCTGATGACTCCAGATTGTTTCAAGTTGACACACAAAAATAGTCAGTATAGCAGGTGCCCCCCCTCAAAAAGCTAGAAACAGAATATTGCTCTGACTCTCCTATGGGAACCATTTTTTCTAATCTGAAGTGTATAGTCTCCTGAACTGAGAGATAAAAATAATAACATTACTGTTTAAACCCACCAGCTTTGTGGTATTGTTATATAGTAGTTACAAGAGGCGGAAACAACAGTTCTGTTTGAATGAGCCCAGAAGAAAGAAACCACTGTATATTGTCCTAATTCAAACAGATCCAATGAATTGTATACACTTGGGGAGGTCAAAATACTGTATTGAAACATTATGAACCCTATAAGAAATGTGCAGACCTCTTAGATTTAGGGTAAAGCTTTGCACTTTTTGGCAATATGTTACTCTCCTTTGTAGAAAAGAGCTTTGGGGTTTCTATGTAGCCTCAATAAAAACTGAATGTCTGTGCATGGAAACCAGGTGACCCTAGGCACTAAGAAACCTCTATGAACTCTGTGTCCCTTCCACTTAGAACATCAGCATAGGGATGTGGTAGAGATTTGGCCCAAGCTTGTGCCCAAGGCTCAGACAAGTGTATCAACAGATGATTCACATTCATGCCTGCTCCTGCCCTGCTACAGCCAGCCAATGTCTCCATCCATTAATACCTATGCCAGGGGCAAGTGACTTCTCCAAATGATAGGAACCTGGGAGTAAACTCAAACTCAGTTCACTTTGGGAAGGCAGGAGGAAAATATCGTTCTCACATTTCTAAGCCACTGGGGAGAAGTAGCCCATGGTATTGCTCTTGTTTGTGGGCTGAATTGGAGTTGACGATGCCAGCATTAACTCAGAAGGAAATCCAATCAAAGCCCAATGTGCAGAACCATCAGAGACTATAAGTGCAAACACGATGAAGAAGCAGAGGGGCAAAAGGAAGACAGATGAGAGGGGAGGCTTGAACTAAAAGAGTTCCAGAGAAGGAAAGAATGCAGGTGATACTGCTGCAGAATGCCTGGTAATTTTCCTAGAGGAATTCTTGGCATCGACATGACAGGAAGGTCTGTGCTTAATGAAAACCTTACTAATACAGAAGTTCCTGAAGCTATTCAGGTTTTAGAAGTGGTGGTGGCCTTCTGGGGTGTGGGCCTAAGACCAAGCATGTAACTTTGAGTAACAGAACAACACAATGCTTACAATGGTACATGATATCAGCTCTCCAGCAGAAAGGTACCTGTGCATTGCATTAATTAGTTTCTGGGACTCCAGTGCTTTGGAGAGCGTTTGCTATCCAGAGCCATCATATGCAGCTCTTTATGCCATAGGTTGTTTGTATTGGGGTCCTGGAATTTCTTTTCCCGAAAATAATGATGACTGATGATGTCAGAAGCCTAAACCGTATATGTCCCTTACATTGGGCCACCACTGGCATGCACCCAAATCCACTACTTTCTGGTAGGACGAACTGAAACAGTTCTCTATAGAACTCTGGCTGGCTTCCCCATTTGCTCACAAGTTCCCCTTGGGGTTCATGCATTCATCAATCTAGAGTCTCATGTGGGGGAAGTTGATCTGAGACACTTACAGTCTCCTCAATACATTAACTTTCAAGTCAAACTCAATACTGTTTAAACAAATCCAAACCTTTGCTTAAGGAAAGATATCCTGATTCACGCTGTGAAGGTACTGATGATATGGCCAGCAAACACCTGGCTTTGTAGCCAAGTGTATACGGAGCCTTGATAATTCCTCCAAGCCAGTGCAAGAGAAATAAGTCACAGGTGATTTGCCGTTAAGATTGTCAAAGGATGATTTTCCCATTAGCAACTGTGGAAACCTGCCTGTTCTCACATCTGAAACTATTTCAGATATAAAAGAAAAGCAGATGTAACTTGTGTGTCTTTCATTTACTAATGATTTTGTTAAATTCTTTAAATTGGTGTCTGTGCTATGATGCTGGAATTTTTATATAAAAACAAACAAAACCTACTACAGATGGGGGAGTAGGTGAGTTAGGTTACAAATATCCATTTCCTTGAAATGCAGGAGGCCGGAAGTCCAAGTGCGGGTGGTTGCAAGTGTGGTTTCTCTCTCTGCAGTCCACTGTCTCCAGTTACAGTGGCTGCTTGCTGCATCCTCCTGTGGCCTTTCCTCTGTGTGTCCATGAACCCTGATGCCTCTGTGTGGGTCCAACTTTCTCTTCACACTAAGACTCCATTTGGATCACACTGGGACCTATCCTAGCAGACTGACTTTAACTTAGTCACCACTATAAAGGACTTGCCTCCAAATGCAATCACATCATGACAGAATACATGTTGAATACTTCAAACTGCAAATTTGTACCAGCCCATAACAGTAGCATATACAATAAGAATTTAAAGTAGGAAATACTTCTTGCTTCAATTTGAATGGGAAATGCTTTACTCAGAAGGAAGCAAGCACCACTCATATTTACATAGGCAAAACCAAAACTGTGAGTCTGGGCTGTTCTGATTTTTTCTTAAGTCACCTCTCTTTACAGAGACTTATCTCCATAGTAAAACAGTCGGAGCTGCTTGTTTGGGATTGAAGTACAGACTTGAACTACATAACAGAGGTACTTCTCATTTTCACGTGGATATATATATATATATATATATATATATATATATATATATATATATATATAACCACCAAACAGAAATTAGGAATGAGATAGCTAAGGAGGAGTAAAACTTTTCAGTTTGGTAAAGGCAATTACTTGTAACCGTATAAAAGGACTGATCTAGCATAAAGCAATTACATTTGTGTTCCCATTCAATGTAACAATGAAATAGTCTATAAACAGTATGAGAAAAGCAGTTAAAGAAAAACTGAACTACTACACATGCAGAAGCAGCGAAGACTGAAATACTCGTGAATGTTTTAGCTCACCCAACAGTGAAACACTCCCACCACTGGATGTCTATAGGGAGGAAACGGAGATCCCGAGTGAGCAGGAGAATCAGTCACAAACACTACCCACAGTCATGAGACTTCCTACAAAAAAGACACATAGATCCACTGCTCAGATTGCCTTCCTTATATGGAACTGTTTCAACCAGCTTTCCCATTTTGTCTCCTACTAACATCACATATGCATTGGTCCCTTGTGGTTTTGTGATCATTTTGCAGGTGTGTTGGGAGATTTTTGCTGGCTGGTCGAGGTCACAGGCTCCTCATAGCCTGGCAGCTTATTTCAATAGCTTGGAAACATGGAGCTCCCTTTTTCCAGCAGAACTTCCTGCCTCTGCCTGCCCTTATCTGAAGAATGTCCCTGGGCCTGGAGGACTGACCTTATCTAAAAGCTGTCTCTAAAACCAGATGCCTGATTCATCTTCAGCTTGGCCCTTAGCACAGATCCCTGCTAAGAAGACTTGTGCTAGGAGCTCTGCTATTGGAATCTGTTACCACATACAAAACCTTGTCATAGGAGCATGCCACTTCACGCAAATTAGGGTTTGTCCCCAGGCTCCCCAATCCTATATATTTCTTATGCTCTGGAATGAAATTGAGCTGATTCACTGAAGTCGCCATTCATGCTCACGGACCACGTACAAAGCTTTCTGTTGCCCCTTCTGCTTCTTTTCCGTCATTGACTGATGGCTGACAGGGAAAGAGGACCCACCACACAGGTGGTGACTCATGAGAACAAGAGGAAGACAGAATTACAAAGAAGAACAGATCACAGCCAGAGGCCTTCGTGCTGGACCTCAAACATCGGGAGATGTTATTGATGTCTGGGAACTATTTCCTGGTGTGTGAGAGTGAACTGGTGGATGTTAGGTAGAAGGCTTTTGTACTGAACTTTCTGTTCTCGTTTGTGAAGAACAGCAATAGGAGTGGGGATGGACACATGCCTTCACATTCCCAGTGACTCGTAGTCTTAAGGGCTTTGGGAAATTCTTGCGCTGTGTGTCCCTGTGGAATCTTGTCCTACATGGGACAGCTTGTCTGGGCTGTCTCCTCAGGAGTAATTAGGAAGGTTCTTGCACAAGTAATGGTGATTGTATAGTGAGGAAGGGATGGATGTTTGGTCAGTAAGGTACCCACAGTCAAGCCTTAGTGTTTGGGGAGGATGAGACACCCTTAGCGTTTGGGGAGGATGAGACACCCTTAGTCTTCACTGGACATCAGCAGTGACACAAGAACCTGCCTTGTTACCCTGAGCACACCGCGCTGGCCTAACTTCGGCGTCCTGAAGTTGGAGCTTTCCAGTCTTCAGTGCACCCAGTCGGCTATGGCTGTCTGGTCTTCCGATCAATTCTGAGTTACACATGTCTTTATAAATAAAACCCATTTTGACTGAGTTAGCTCACCTTTCTTTCTTGACTTGTAGCATAAAATTGTGATTCTATATATTTTTTTTTTCCTCTCAAATTTCACTCCTACTTTTCCCAGGCTCCATTTCTGAGACGGGAAATCTTTCTACTCTTGTCCTTTGTGGAAGTTTCCAGACTAATTCATCTCACACTTTTCTGTATGTGTTGTGTCTGACTAACCACACCTCCTAGCCAGCACTTGCTTCTGGCTTCTGCCCTGGAGACTTCTGGGTTACCCTCTGCTTCTTCCTCTCTGGCCTCCTCTCTGCCTTCTTTGCTCTCCCTTATCTTTCTTGTTTACAATCTTCTCTAGGTCTCTGCTCTCTTTTTCATTAAATTATATATCACTAGTGGCCTGTTCTCAAATACAGTAAGTGCCAAAGCAGGCCACTCTTCCCTTTGTAAAATTACTCCCAAATAAACATGTCAAAAACTTATCATAGTAGACCTGTTAAATTATTTAACTGAGCAGTGTTAAAAATACTTAAAGGACTGTGTGGTAAGTCTCTAAATCCTTTATCCAAATCTGAATGTCTACAGACAGTGAACAAACACTCCTTACTTCCTTCTTTGTGTGTCATGGAAGTAGATGCTTGTAAGATTTTCTCTCCATCTTTGTGTATCTCCAACATTAGCAAGATGTCTCTAGATGTGAATTCTTTTCATTTATGTTGCTTGATATTTGTTGGCCTTCTTGTGACTTGATAGTATATGAAAGCTTTCAACAGAAAATTATCAGTCACTTTCTCTGCAACTATTCTTTACTCTTTCTGACTTTCTTTTCTAACTAGGATTCAGGTCAAGAAAATATTAGACACTTGCATACTATTCTTGTATTAGGATTCTTCAGAGAAAATGAACCAAGATGAACCATGATGTAGATAAGTAGATAGACAAATGATAGGTAAGCATCAGATAATAAACACATACAGCCGGGCGTTGGTGGCGCACGCCTTTAATCCCAGCACTCGGGAGGCAGAGGCAGGCGGATCTCTGTGAGTTCGAGGCCAGCCTGGGCTACCAAGTGAGCTCCAGGAAAGGCGCAAAGCTACACAGAGAAACCCTGTCTCGAAAAACCAAAATAAATAAATAAATAAATAAATAAATAAATAAATAAATAAATAAATAAATAAATGAACACATACATATATGCATGTATGTATGCATATATATATGAAAAAGA
>CABHPH010159466.1:11418-29745 GCA_902168325.1 Peromyscus nudipes | reverse complement strand
AACACATACATATATGCATGTATGTATGCATATATATATGAAAAAGAAATTATTAGAGGAATCTTCTCACATTATCATGAAGGCTGAGAAGTCTTGCCACAAGCTGTTGGTAAACAAGAAGACAGTAGCTGACAGAAAAGCTCAATTCAAGTCCAAATTTCTGAGAATATGAAAAAACTGTAATATGGCTCTCAGTCCAACAATGAAGGCCTTTGAGTCCAGGAATTTTCTGGTCCATTCACAGAGATCAGTGTTTGAGTTCAGGTGTCCAAGAGAGGTGGAAAATGGTACCCCACTGCTGTGGGATGTTCTGTATGGCAAATGTGTTGCTAATAAAACACTGATTGGCCAGAGGCTAGGCAGGAAGTATAGGCGGGACTAACAGAGAGAATAAAAAGAGCAGGAAGGTGGAAGGAGACGCTGCCAGACGCTGCCAGCCACCGCCAGGACAAGCAGCATGTATAGATGCCAGTAAGCCACGAGCCATGTGGCAAGGTACAGAATTATAGAAATGGATTAATTTAAGATATAAGAACAGTTAGCAAGAAGCCTGCCACGGCCATACAGTTTGTAAGCAATATAAGTCTCTGTGTTTACTTGGTTGGGTCTGAGCGGCTGTGGGACTGGCAGGTGAAAGAGATTTATCCTGACTGTGGGCCAGGCAGGGAAACTCTAGCTACACCCCACTCTCCAAGAGAGCAAAGCAATGAGAAAAGAGGGATTGGAGAACATTTGGAATTTGTCTTTTGCTAATCTTGGTGTTCAGTTTTACTGGATGGATAAATTCCTATGAAGTTGGTAAGAACACACTCAGGCTATGTCTGTGTATTTCACTGTGCACCAATGAACTAATGGACAGAGCTCACCCCAAATAAAATGTAGGAGTTTGGATAAATGAAAAGAACAAGTGGGGGCGTTTGTGTGCGCTTGTCTTAGTTACTTTTATATCGCCGTGACAGACACCATGACCAAGGCAACCTACAGAAGAAGGAGTTTATTGAGACTTAGTTTCAGAGGGTGAGTCCATGACCGTCATGCAGAAAGCATGACAGCAGGCAGACAGGCAGGCAGGTATGGTGCCAGAGGAGTAGCTGAGAGCTTACATGTTGATCTGCAAGTATAATATAAAGAGAGAGACACTTGAAATGGTGTGGGCTTTAGAAACCTCTAAACTCACCCCCAGTGACACACCTCCAACAAGGTCATACTTCCTAATCATTCCCAAATAGTTTTACCAACTGAGGATCAAGTAACTCAAATATAGCCCTTGGGGACCATTCTCATTTGCACCACTCCCTAGCTCCCATAGGCTTATCACCATATCATAATGCAAAATGGATTTAGTCCAACTTCAAAAGTCTTCATAGTCCTTCACAGTCTCAATACAATTTAAAAGTTCAAAGTCTAAAATTTCTTCTGACACTTCTGGTAGTCTCTTAACTGTAACCCTTTATAAAAACAAAATCTAAAAGATATACCTCCAACATACAATGGCATAGAATAAACCTTACCATCCCAATAGGGAGGCACAGAGGCATCATGAGGAAATTCTGGACCAAGCAAAACCAAAATCCAGAGGTCAAACTTAAAATCCTGTAACTCTATGTCTGATGCCAAAGGGCCTAGATAGCTCTTCCCTTCCAGCTTTTCTGACTGCAACACATTTCTCTCTCTTAGGCTGTTTCTACTCCCTGTATAAAACTCTTTCTGACAGACACCCTATGGCATATCATGGCTTTACACAACGCCTGGTCTAACTTCTGTCTTAGTTACTTTTTTTATTACTGTGATAAAGACATAATGGCCAAAGCAACTTATAGAAGAAAGAGTTTATTGGTGGCTTACAGTTTGAGAGGGTGAGCCCATGACCATCATGGGGTAGGGGGAGGCATGGCAGCAGGCAAGCAGGCATAGCATTGGTGCAGTAGCTGAGAGCTTACATCTTGATCCACAAGCATGCAGCAGAAAGAGACATTGGGACTATGTGGGCTTTTGAAATCTCAAAGACCCAGTGACTCACCTCTTCATGTAAGGCCACACCTCCTAATTCTTCCCAAACAGTTCTACTAACTGGGAACCAAATATTCAATATATAAGCCTATGGGAGAGGTATTCTCATCCAAACTATCACAGTGCACTCCTCTTCCTGAGGAAGCTTTCTTTTTGCTACCACTGTCAACCACAAGGGTCATCCTTTAGACTCCTCAACAGGTGAATGCCACCTTGTGTAAGTGGTCCTCCACTAAAGACCTTCAGCTCACACTAATTGTCCCTCCTTGTTTGAAGGAGTCCAGTCTCTCAACTGAGTAGATTGGATTTCCAAGCTATCCACCCAGCAGATGGCTCTTATTGGATTTTCTGACTTATGATGTGTGTGTCAGTCTAATAAATCCTCTCTCCAGCTTATATATTTTCTATTGATTCGGTTCCTCTGGTAAGCCATGACTAATATACCCATCTTTTGGCTTTTTTTTTACTTATTTTTGGTAATTTTGCTTATTTACTTATTTATTTATTTGTGAATATGTTTTGACCATATTCTCCCCCAGTTCCTTCCAGGTCCTCTTTCCCTTGCTATGCACCCAACTTTAAGTTTTTTTTCTCAAAAACCTGATACAACAACTAACCCTCCCAAACAAGAAAACAAAATAAAACCACTCTCTCAAAGAAAACCACCAAACTGTAACAAATAAAAGCACACACAAAAAAATCTATGAGTCCATTATCTATGGGTCAAACATGAGGCCTGTCCTAGAGTGGTTTATTTACCCGGTGTCACTCCATTGCAGAAAACTAATTTTCACTCTCATGGCAGATATGAGTTCAGCTGTGTAGCCATAAGTTTTTCTGGACCTGCCCAGTCCCACCCAGCCCCAAGGTCCTGTCTGGCCCCACAGTCCTGCAGCCACTTGTAAAATAATCACTCAGAGGCTTATATTAATTATGAACTGAATGGCCTATGGCTCAAGGTTCTTGCTAGCTAGTTCTTATAACTTAACCCATTTCTATTAATCTAAGTTTCCACTTGGCCATGGCATTACCAGTCTGTGGGCATCTTGTTCCTTTGGTGGCAGGCTGGCATCTCTCCCCAACTCCACCCTTCTTCTCCATGTCTCTCAACTTGGATTTCCCACCTGGCTGTAAGCTTTCTTGTGATAGGCCAAAACAGCTTTATTTACTAACTGATGGGAACAGCATATATTCACAACATACAGAAACCACAGCACAGTTGTTAACCTTTACCCTAGTGGCAAGGCATTCATTCATTCATTTTTAAAAAATATAAAAATAAAATATAATAAGGTAAAACAAAGACTACCACACTGGAGTTGGACAAGACAAACCAGCAGAAGGAAAAGAGACCAAGAGAAGGCACGAGAGTCAGAAACAGACTCCTTTACTCACTCAGGAATCCCATAAAAACACTAAACTGGAAGCCATAATAGATATACAGAGAACCTGGTGCAAACCTGTGCAGGCCCTATGAATGCTACTTTAGTCTCTGTGAGTTTATATGAACTTCATTCATGTTGATTGAGACAGGGGTTCTCAACCTTCCTAATGCTTCAACCCTTTAACATAGTTCCTCATGTTGTAGTGACCTCCAACCATAAAATCATTTCATTGCTATTTCATAACTGTAATTTTTCCACTGCTAGGAATTGTAATGTAAATATCTGATATACAGGATATCTGATATGCAACCCCTGTGAAATGGTTGTTCAACCCCCAAGTTGAGAACCACTGCTTTAGAGGGTCTTGTTTTCTTGGTGTCCTCATTCCTATCTACTCTTACATTCTTTCCGCCTCCTTTCAGCAGGGCTCCTTGACCTCTGAGGGGAGGGATTTGAAGGAGACATCCCATGTAGGGCTGAGTGTTCCCAGGTCCTCTATGCATAATGTATGGCTTTGGGTCCCTATATTTGTTCCCATCCACTGCAAGGGGAAACTTCTCTGATGATGGCTGAAGAGGGCACTGATCTATGAGTACAGCAGAGTATCATTAGGAGTCATTTTATCTCTTCATTTTTTTCTTTTTTTAGACCAGTATTATTTGCTTTTCCCCAAGGTCCCTGAGCTATCTACTATCAGGTTCTTGGTCACTCAAGCAGTGTTGGGTATGGGTGACATCACATGGAGTGGGCCTCAAGTCAAATCCGTTATTGGTTGGGTACCACCACAACTTTGATGCCACCATTGTCCTAGTGTATCCTGCAGGCGGGACACAATTGGAGATAAAGGGTTTGTGGCTGGCTTGGTGTTGATATTTCTCTTTTGAGAGCATGCAGAGTACATTCCTGTGCTACAGATGCTGGAACATAGGAGCAAAGGCTCTATGTAGGCAGTGGCTTAACATCTCCAATGAGTTGTGTAGGTGTTGTCTTCAGCAATGGAGGCTTGCTGTCAGTTTGTAGAGAGCAACCTGTAGTTTTAGCAACAACCTCAGGTGTTTGGAGATTCCCGTGGGGCCCCTTTGGCCAACAACTCAGATGTAACTGAATCCTGCTACTAGAAGCCTCATTGGGTGACCAGAGACAGCTAGTTGTAATTCTGTCTCCCACATTATTTGGCAATTTCATTTATATTGCCTTCATATATGTATATATTTTAGGAAGTTGCTACTGTAATAAGTTTCCGTACTACCCCTCAAATGTCCCTTAATTTTAGCTGTGTTTTTATATTCCTTCCCAGGACCTTCTCTTCCCTCTGCCTCCCCACATGATCCTCCCATTCCAGCCCCCTTTCCATACGCATCTACTTATTGCGTTTCCCTTTCCTAACAAAATCTATCTGTTTCCTCTAGTCCCTTATTTTATACCTACCCTCTGTGGTTCTATGGACTGTAGAATGGTTATCATGGACTTCACACATAATATCCACATGTAAGTGAATACATGCCATACTTGTCTTTATGGGTGTGGGATACCTCATTTAGAATGATTTTTTTCTAGTTCCAATCATTTGCCTTGCAAATTTCATGATGTCATTTTTTAATAGCTAAGTAATAATCCATTGTATAAATGTACCACATTTCTTTACTCATTTTTCTGTTGAGGGACATCTAGGTTATTTCCAGTTTCTGGCTATTATGAATAGAGTAGCAAATGGACATGGTTGAGCAAGTGTCTCTGTGGTAGGATCAAGCACACTTTGGGTATATGTGCAAGAGTGGTATAGCTGGATCTTGAGGTAGATAGATTTCCATCTTCGTGAGGAACCACCACACTGATTTCCATAGTGGCTATACAAGCTCATACTCCCACCAGCAATGGATGAGTGTTCCTCTTACCCCACATCCATGTCAGCATGAGCTGTCCCTTGTTCTGTTGATCTTAGCCATTCTGACAGGTTAAGATAAAATCTCAAAGTAGTTTTGATTTGCATTTCTGTGACAGCTAAGGACACTGAACATTTCTTTAAGTGTTTCTCAGCCATTTGGTTTCCTCTGTTGAGAATTCTTTGTTGAGATCTGTACCCAAGTTTTTGATTGGGATATTTGCTTTCTTGATATCTAATTTTGTCACAGGCTTTCTCTGCATCTAATGAGATGATCATGTGGTTTTTGTCTTTCAGTTTGTTTATATGTTGGATTACATTTATGGATTTCTGTGTATTGAACTGTCTTTGCATCTTTGGAATGAAACCTACTTGATCATGGTAGATGATCTTTTTGATGTGTTCTTGGATTTGGTTTACAAATACTTTATTGAGTATTTTTACATCAATGTACATGAGGGAAATTGATCTGTAATTCTCTGTCTTTGTTGGGTCTTTATGTGGTTTGTTTATCAGGGTAATTGTGGCCTCATAAAATGGATTGTACAATGTACCTTCTGGTTCTATTTTGTGGAATAATTTGAGCAGTATTGGCATTACCTCTCCTTTGAAAGTCTGTAATGTGCTAAAAAACATCTGGCCCTAGGCTTTTTTTGGTTGGGAGATGTTTAATTATTGTCTCTATTTCACTAGGGGTTATAGCACTGTTTAAATTGCTTATCTGATCTCAATCTAACTTTGGTAAATGGTATGTATTGAGAAAATGATCCATTTCCTTTAGATTTTCCAGTGAGATAGAATATAAGTTTTTAGAGTACATTCTTAAAATTTTCTGGATTTCCTCAATGTCTGTTGTTATGTCCCCCTTTTCATTTCTAACTTTGTTAATTTAGATTTTCTCTCTATCTTTTAGTTAATTTGGATAAGGATTTGTCAATCTTATGATTTTCTCAAAGAACCAATTCTTTGTTTCATTGATTCTTTGTGTTGTTTGTTTTTTTCTACTGTGGTGATTTCAGTCCTGAGTTTGATTACTTCTTGCCATATATTCCTTTTAGATGTGATTTTTTTTCATCTTTTTTTTTCTAGAACTTTCAGGTGGGCTGTTAAGTTGCCAGTTTGAGATCTTCCTAAATTTTTTTGTGTGGCCACTTAATGCTATGAACTTGCTTTTAGAACAACCTTCACATTGTATCCTGTAAGTCTGAGTAGTTGTGTATTCATTTACATTCAATTCTAGAGAGTGTTTAATTTTTTAATTTCTGTTTTGACTCAGTTTTCAGTCATTAAAGAGTTGTTCAGTTTCTCTGAGTTTCTAGGCTTTCTATTATTTCTGTTGTTCTTGATACCTAGATTGAATTTGTGGTGGTCAGGTAGGATACAGTGTGTCATTTCAGTTTTCTTGTATCTGTTGAAACTTACTTTGTAGCCAAGTGTATGGTCAGTTTTGGAGAAAGTTCCATGAAGTACTGAGAAAAAACGTATATTTTTTTGTGTTTGGGTGAAATGTTCTGTAACTATCTGTTAAGTCCATTTGGCTTTTAACTTTAGGTAACTCCAACATTTCTCTATGTAGTTTTTGTCTGGATGACCTGTCTATTGGTGAGAGTTGGGTGTTGAAGTCTCTCATTATCAGTGCGAGAAGGTCAATATGCGATTTAATCTTTTAAAGTGTTTCTTTTAAAAACTACATGCATAGATGGCTAGGAATCCTTTTGGTAGATTTTTTTTCCCCTTTGATGAGTATGTAGTGTCCTTCCCTATTTCTTCTGATTAGTTTCCATTGGAAGTCTATTTTGTCAGATACGACTACACCAGCTTGCTTTTTAGGTCTATTTGCTTGGAATATCTTTTTCCAATCCTTTACAATGATGAGAAGTTTATCTTTGATGTTAATGTATGTTTGAATACAGCAAAAGGATGGATCCTGTTTTTGTATACATTCTGCTAGTCTGTGTCTTTATATTAGGGAATTAAGACTATTCATTGTGAGAGATATAAAAAAAACAGTTATGGTTAATTCCTGTTATTTTGTTGTTGTTGTTGTTGGGTTTGTGTGTGTGTGTGTGTGTTTGTTTTGTGTGTGTGTGTGTGTGTGTGTGTGTGTGTGTGTGTATGTGTGTGTGTGTTTCCTTTCTTTTGAATTTACTGGTCTGGAATTATTCATTCTCTGTGTTTTCTTGGATATAGTTAACATCTTTAGGTTGGAGTTTACCTTCCAGCACCTTCTGTTGGGCTGGATTTGTGGATAGATATTGCTTAAATTTCATTTTTATCATGGAATGTTTTATCTTCTTCATCTATGGTGATTGAAAATTTTGCTGGGTATAGTAGACTGGGCCAACATTTATGGTCTCTTAGAGTCTGCAGCACATCTGTCCAGACTCTTCTGACTTTCAGAGTCTCCACTGAGAAGTCAGGTATAATTCTAATAGGTCTGCCTTTATATGTTACTTTTTTTTTCCCTTGCAGCACACACAGAGAGAGAGAGAGTTCCTCAGGAAGAAAAAGAATCCTGTCTGTGTTTAGCTGCTAAAGGAGCAGGACACATCAGGAGCAGTAAATGTAGCATGTGATGAACTAGCTATACACTTCCGAGGACCCCAGATTTCTTCATTCTAAGCTTCTCTGGTTATGGGCAAAATTCAAAAGGAAGGCTCATGAGAACCCAGAGCAGAGCTTACTGTTGGGACAGATCTGCATTAAAATGCCTGCTCTTCCCCTTGGCCTTGTGTTCCTGTGACCATCCTTTAAAGGACTATGACCGTCTCTTCCTGCCTGAGCATTGAAAGTCATATCCTACTGGCCTCTTAGAAGTTCAGTGTGATGAAACACTAAGCCTAATGTACAGAGCACAGCGAAATTTAATATTTTTGCCCATTTTCATTCCATTATCTGGAAAGCTGTCATGCTTACAGTACCTCCGAGGTGCTCTAAGGATTGAAAGATACAGGTAAAATGCTTTTCCAAGTTATTCTATTACAAAATTGATGTTGACTGGGAGACCAAACTGGAGTCAAGTTCTTTTTTCAGTGAAAATGGACCTGTTTTTTGTAAGCAAAGCATGTGGAGAAAGTGCCCAGAATCAGAGCACAAGAGGAAGGAAGGACTCATACAAAGCAATGGGACATTCTGGGAAGTGAGAACCTCATACCAGGCCTGCCAATGAAGGACTGTAACCCCAGCACTGGGGAGGTTGAGGCAGCAGAAGCACAGGCTCATAGCCAGACTGAGCTACAGAATGAATTCAAGGCCAGCCTGGAAAACCGGGAAGTGTGCACCCTGTTTCCATTTCTTTTTCAAAAGGGGAACCAAAAGATGGCTGACTGGGTACAGGCTCTTGCCATCAAACCTAATGACATAGTCCAATACCCGGGACCCGAGTGGTGCAAGGGGAGAGCCATCTTCCACAAACTGTCCTCTGACCTCCACCACCATGCTGTGGCTTGTGTTGGCCTCACAAATAAATATGGAACCCTTGCCTAGCATGCACGAGGCCCTGGTTTCTCTATTGTCAACAACTGAACTAAATAATTAGGCAACCTACACTGTGTAACAGCAATTCTCAGACATTTGCATATACCACCGGGACAGGCTTCTTAAAAATATGACCACCATCACTACCCAACCCTTGCCCATTACTAATACCTTAGTTTGTGGTAGGTCTCAAAGATGTGCATTTCAAATACACTGACTGTTCTCTAACACTGCTGGCCCTGGGAACACCCTTTGAAACCACAGACTTGTCAGGAAGCCTCAGCTCCCCTTGTGCCTGGAAATCACGTGTTATCTGTGCCCACCCACAAACATGCAGATTTCATTGGTCTGGAGTGAAGTCTGAGTATCAGGATCTGGACCCTTTTACACGTAGACAAATTATATTGCATGCAGTGTGGGTACAGAGCAGCTCTGTGATGTTTGCATGCAGTGTGGGTACAGAGCAGCACTGTGATGTTTGCATGCAGTGTGTGTGTATAGAGCTGCACCATGATGCTTGTGTGCAGTGTAGATGATCCAGCAGAATTGACCCAACTTCCTCACCTCAGATATTTACCTTATTTTGGATGAGAACATTTGAAACCCACTCCTCTGGCAATACTGAAATGGGCCGTATTTGATTATTAGTACTGATCTAAATATCAATAATTCTTTTTGCCTACTTGAAGCTTTGTGCCCAAGGACTATCAACACCCAATTTTCTTCATGCCTTAGCCTCTGGTCACCAATATTTGGCTCTTTTTTAAAAATAATTGTTATATTTTTATTTTATGTACATAGATGTTTTGCCTGCAGGTATGTCTGTATGAGGGCATTGGATCCTCTAGAACAAGAGTTACAGACAGCTATGAGCTGCCATGTGGGTGCTGGGAATTGAACCCAGGTCCTCTGGAAGAGTAGCCAGTGCTCTTCACCTCTGAGCCATCTGTCTAGCCCTGATTTGGCTCTTTTTTTTTTTTTTTTTTTTTTTTGGTTTTTTGAGACAGGGTTTCTCTGTGTAGCTTTGCGTCTTTCCTGGATCATGCTCAGTAGACCAGGCTGGCCTTGAACTCACAGAGATCCGCCTGCCTCTGCCTCCCGAGTGCTGGGATTAAAGGCATGTGCCACTACCGCCTGGCTGGCTCTTTTTTAACATATAAACTTTGCTATAAATAACTTGCAAATATAAAAACATCATGAGTGAAATTAACTAGAAGCACAGTCTATACATCTCAATTAAATTATATACTGTTTGAAAAGCCATTCTGAAGCCATGGAGCTTCACATTGGACTTTACCCCCTCCACTGTTAAATGTATTTTTATGTGCTTATCCACCATCAAACCTCCAAAAATCCACAACAGAGTTAGAACTAGAAAACCAATTAGCTTTATAGCCTCTTTCATAACTCGTGCCCATCACTTGCATTCAGTCCTTTCCCATCTCCTAGCGTTTAGTTCTCCTTCCTACATGTTATATTATACCCATATGTTCATTTGTTTACATATATATGTATATATTATGGGATAGGTTCTTTATATAAAAAAATGTGGAGGGTTTTTTTCTTTCTGAGGTCATGTAACCTCGCTTAATAATACATATTCTAAGTCCATCCATTTTCCTAAAATTTTCATAATTATAGTTTCCTTTAGAGCTGAATAGCATTCCATTTTATATGCATACAAGTTTTTCACTGTATGTTATCTGTTGATGGACAACTCAAGGAGAGAACATTTCGGGGAGGAGTGTAGACGAATTTCTAAACAGTCTTATTAAATAAGAAACACAGAGCCAAATACAGGAGTAATAGCAGAAGAGATCAGAGAAATAGTGAACAGCCACCAAACTAACCTTAGCTTACCACCTCAATGTAGTTTCCCAAGAGAGAGCTTCTTCCAGTCTAACCTGTGCTTTTATTGCCTTCCTGTTCTGCCTTCCCATTGGCTCTAAGCCCAGCCACATCACTTCCTCATCACTGCCTGTCTATACAGACCTCCAGGTCTCTATGGTTGGTACTGGGAATAAAGGCATGTGTCACCACACTTGGCTGTGTCCTTGACCACACAGAGACTCTGCCTGCCATGTGATAGGCTTAAGGGTGTGTGCTACCACCACCTGACTTCTGTTTATGGCTCGCTATGACCTCTGCTCTCCAGGCAAACTTTATTTATTAACATACAAATAAAATTACATTTCATCACAAATAAAATATCACCACAGAGGAGGATGTCGTACTCTAGGTAAGCATGGGTATGGACAGTCTGGGCTCATGGAGGTCATAGACAGCTGGAGCTTGATGTGGTGGTTTGTGTAAATGGAGAAAGGAGGCCAAAGTCACATTTTCACTCTCAGACTTCACCCTGTCAGCATTTGGGAAGTTATTGAAGGTTTCAGGAAGAAAGTAATATAAGTGGATTGAATCACCAGGTACATGAAGAAGACATTCCTGAAAGATATTATCTAGGTTGATGGATGGACATATCGAATGGTCTAGACAGCTTTTTCCAACTCCTTAGTCGATCCTTTCAACGTCTGATTTGAAGTCTGAGGAAAAACAACAATACATTTATTTCAGTCCCAAGTGCCCCCTTTTGGACTTTGAGAATGTGGAAGAAAAATAGTTAAGGGGGAAATAAAACACCAGAGGGGAGGAAGAGGTCAAAGAAAACGGTTCCAAGATCCACCTGCTGAAGTGGCTCTCATATAGGAGTAAAAGTTAAGACTTTGGAAACAGGATTCCTCGCTTGCCCCCCCTCCTCTGAAATGCTCTCCCTGAGGCCAAAGGCCGCATCCAGTGGCCTGCACTGCCACCTGCAGGCTAAGGTTGGAATTAGCGATTGGAAGTGCTTGTGGCTTACCATCAGCTGATCATCGCTCTGCCTCTGGCTGGATTTACATCTCACGTCTTTGTGTGTACAATTAATCTTAGCCTTTAAGTTGTCATTTTTCTGGAACCTTAAAATGTAGTCTTCCACACGCTTTGTTTTTTACATGTCAAGAAATCAGAATGAGTCATGGACTTATCAGTTTAGGTGACAGAGTCCAACCCCTCATCTTGGTGATAAGTGAAGGTAAGTCTCACAAGTATTGCCATCTTAGACTCGGCCATATTTACTTTGGATATTGTAGGAATGGCCTGATGCTACAAAGACAGTTCCTTCTAGTGGAAAAAACCACCACTCTTTCCTTGAATCTTTACCACCATCCCCTTCCCCTACCCCACCCTGTCTTCCTGGAATCGCAGCTCTCTGTTGCTTTCCAGCTATTAGATTTGGGAGAAGATGTTTCTTGTCTTTCTGGTCTTGCCTTCTTCATCTGGAATACCACTTACAAGAGTCAAGGGAATGGTATGCAAAGTCCTTGAGCAGAGCTCAGCTAGCCCATGGAAAGACTAAGCAGTAACTATTCCATCCAAATTAACACCCCATGGAAAGAGAGCGGCTCCTGTTGCCCTCTGAGCAAGAAGCGCCCAGATGGAAACAATGTTCTCAGAACAGACTATTGAATCCCAAATATGTGTGTGCAGATTAATCCCTGGAATTTATGCCACCTACTGCTGAGAGGCTTGATGGTAACCAAAGGCAGGAGAGCTCAGACAGAATTCATGGGGGCACTTATTTGAAATGTACCTATTTACGGATGGACGTTTAAGGTCCTACGTTGACCCCCAGCTACCCTTGCCCACTGTAATTCAAAATCTCCTGACAGCCAGCTACACTGTTTTATCTACGTCCTTCAAGCCACCCCGTCCAGCTTCTGCCTCGTTCTGATATACTTGGAGTGCAGGGCTCAGCCTTTTAAGCACAACTGCTTCGAAGGTATTTAAGGCGGCTGCACATGAATGAAGCAGGAAACGACAGTGATGACAGGTACCGCGACAATGGCTGCCTACTGGATGCTGTGTGCGGTTCTCCCTAGTAATCATAGGATAAAATAAAGCTGGCGTTGAGGGGCAGTTTCTCTAATTGCTACAGCGGGATGCCAGCAGTCTGGACTTGAAGCCCGGGTTAGCTCTGCAGGAGACCAGCTCTAAGGAGAATGGGAGGAGACACAGCCTGGGAGATGCTCAGAAGTGGTTTGCTGAATGGGCACCATTTGAATTTCGTAGCCCCCTCCTTTCCTTCAATGCTGTGAAAATATAAAGTTTAAGTTCCTAGAACAGACCTAAAAAAAAGCAGCAGCCAGCAAAGGAAAATAAAATCACACCTAGCCCTGATGGCTGCCGCATTCAAGCAGGCACACCTCATAGAAACATATAAACACACACACACATATACATGCATACATACATACATATATATACATGTGTAAATATATACGTATATATTTTGATAAATATCTGTATATTTGTGTATTTGTGTATATTTATTTTATTAGTATATATATTTCTTGATAGATATTCTTTTCCAATTTTTAATTTATAATCCTGTGTGGTATGTACATGTGGATGATGCACAGGTGTGCACATGCATGTAAAAAGGCCAGAGGTTGAGGGTAACAAGTATATTTGTCTACCACTCTCCACCTTAAATTTTGAGACAGGATCTCTCAGTGAATCCAGAACTCACTAGTCCAGCTAAACTATCTAGCCAGTGAACCTGGGGGCTCATCCTGTCACCACAGTCCCAGTACAGGGATTGCAGACATGCACCACCTACAATACCCAGCCTTGTTTGTGAGTGCTGGGATTCAAGCTCATGTCCATGCGGTTTTTCTGATTTCTGGCTTGGAAGACACATCATGAAGGAGTTCTAAATCCAGAGGGGGTGTGTGTCTTTCCCCTGAGTTGCAGCACTGGCAACTACTAGTCATAAGATATTTAAGTCCATTCGGCTAAAGACTAATTTACCTCTTTACTCTGTCTTTGGAAAGCACGTTAAAACTCTAATGATATTAGAGGGGACTAAAGACTGTGATGTGAAAAACAGGTAGACAAAAGTACTTAGCTGAATAGTAAGCAGGCAGGTAGTAAACATACGTCATTTTTCTGGATTTGGGAGAAATTTGAGATATTTGTCAAGTGAAATAAATGTGTATTCTGTTGTGATTTATTTTTTCACTGTGAACAAATATTTTGAAATTGATTTTGTATTTATGTTTCAATTTTTAGGAAATCTTTTGCATTTTATATACTCGTTTTTCTCATTTTAAAACTATGTGTCTCTGTTTGGATATGTGCACAAGAGCCTTTGGAGGCCAAAGTTGTTGGAGTTCTCTAAAGCTGGAGTTACAAGTGGTTGTGAGTCACCTGATGTGAGTTCTGGGAACCAAACTCGGGTCTTCCGCAAGAGCTGTAAATGCTCTTTATCACTGAGCCATCTCTCCAACCCGTTACAGGTCTTTTAGCTTGTGTATCCCCCAATGTAAATCATGACAATAAAAACAGACATATAATCCTAGAAGAATGTTTAGGAGTTATATGAACACTTAAGGTAGTTGTAACATGAATTGCTAAAAGGTCTTACTAATAAAAACTAACTGGAGCCAGATATTTGAGAGAAAGCTGAAAAATCAGAGAAACAGAGCAAGACAGCCACGTTCTTACCTCTACAATATCCTCAGCCCCCAGAGAGAGACTTCCTGTTTACTCACGCCTTATATACCTTTCTGTGCCCTGCCATCTTAATTCCTTCCTAGCACTGGGATTAAAGGTGTGTGCCACCACGCCTGGCTTTGTTCCCAGTGTGGCCTTGAACTCATAGACATCTACATGGATCTCTTCCTCCTGAATGCTAGGATTAAAGGCATGTGCTACCACTGCCTGACCTTTATGTTTAATATAGTGGCTGGCTTTGTCCTCTGATCTCCAGGCAAGCTTTATTGGGGTACACAATATATCACCACAGGTAGTTAGTTAGCTTTCCTTGAACTAATGTGGAATTGTATAAGCATAAAAAAAAATAGGCAACTGCCACTTTATAAAAGTGACATTTTAAAAATATCTTTTGTATGGTAAAAGATGACTTCAAGAAAGTCAATAGAAAATAACAGAGTTTGCAAAATATGTGTGCAACCCAGAGATCAGAGTGTGATCTCAGCAAAGGATCTTTAGAGTGGGGAGCTTGGAATGCAAAGCATTGAGGAAAATGAAATCCCACAGTCTGTGATGATGCAACATTCTCTCAAGCCTGCATGGCAACCCGGAAAGTGAATTTTAGCTAATACAGCATTTGCCACATAGACACCAATGTCAGATAACAAAGTCGAAAACAAACCCAGAATGACCGAAAGACCCATTCACATGGGAACATTGGATACACTGCAAATAACATAGGTGTTAAAAAGTTTGTATTGAAAGTTAAGCAACTGTTTAGAATCACATAACAATAATAATAATAATAATAGCTCAAAACTGAAGTCGTGGAATACAGGTGTAAGTGGAGCATCAAGTGTTTATAGAAAAAAACAAAAGACGGAATGAATGAGCTAAGCATTCACATCAAGAAAATGCTTAAATAGAATACTGCATGTGGGCCAGTGAGATGGCACAGTGGGTAAAGATGCTTGCTGCCAAGTCTGATGACATGAGTTCAATCCCAAGAACCCCCTTGTTAGAAAAGAACTCCCACAAGTTGTCCTCTTTCCTTGCCATATGCCTCTGTGACATTCACATTTATTGCCCCATCTCTAACTCACACACACAATTAATAAATGTAATTTTGAAACATATAAAAAAGAAACATACCTAAACCTAAAACATACCTAAAAAAGACAGGAGAAAGAGTGGAAAGACAAGTTACTCTTGTAGAACACACTTAAAAGCTCAAACCAAACAAGTCACTATGAACCTGCACAAATCAAAGATGCTTGCTTAATTTGCATTGATTATGAAAATGAAAATTCTGATACTATTAAGCAGGAAAGTTCGTGAAAAAATTATACTAGTAACCAAAGAGAGGGCTTAATTAGAGAAATCATGTAGTTATAAAGAAATTATAAACTATGAATGACTACATGCCAATTCATTAAAAACTGAGATATTCTCTAGAAATTATTAGCTGTATTTATCTGATTATCTACTTATAACTTGCCAAATATGTAATTCTATGAGAAAGAGAATTGATCTTTAGCCATTAAAAATGTAAATAATAAAAGTTTATCCCCTAAATTGACTTCTGGATGAGAAGTTTTGGTCCCTACTTTCCAAACATGCATTACCCATTTCTCATTTGCATGTAGTATTTCTAGGGACAGAGAAAAGAAGGAAAGCTCCCTAGGTCATTTTATTAACAGGACAATAACACTGACACTAAAACGGAAAGAGAGAGAGCTGCACAAGGGAAGGTGGCATGTGACCTTCCACAGAAGTACCAAACATCAACTGACAAGCAGGAGCTACTACTGTAGTGTTACCAGTATGACCAGGGCAGACTCATCAGAGAGCCCGTGGGTGATTTAACAGAGCAAAGAAAGAAAACCTTAAATGTGATTCAACATTTTAATGAATTAAAGAGTAAAATCTACATATGTGCGCACAAGTGGATACAAATAGGTATTTGATAAAACTGACAGCCATTCAAGGCTACTTTCACATGTCTGTGTGCATGCACACACACACACACACACACACACAGAGAGAGAGAGAGAGAGAGAGAGAGAGAGAGAGAGAGAGAGAAAAACATACACCCAGAGATACACAGATACACAAACAAGTATATGTTCACAGACGTATACACACACAGACATGCACCCACAGTACAAAATTACTTTTAGGTCCACAGGCCTTCTTGATGCCATGCAGCTCAGGTGGGCAAAAGACACCCATGGGGCAGCCTGGGTCCTCATGGTTTGGGCTGACTGAAGACATCCTCGGGCAGGTGCCACAAGGTACCAGGCAGGAGCATGCATTATGATGCGCAAGTATATGGTGGAGAAATGGGAGAGAAAGAGATGGGGAATGGTTCGTGTGCTGTAGTAAGCGGCAGATCTGAAGGAGCAAGGGCTGTGAGGAATGGGCAGATGTTGGTGGCCTACTTGTCACATGGGACAGGGTGATGTCCAGGCCTGGGCTGCTGCCTAGGGCCATGTCTGGGTCCATGGTCCTACCATAGCCCGGGTCTGTGTTGACGTCCATGACCAGTGTTGCCACCAATGTTATGTGGATGCACAGGGTCTGGGCCACCATTTGTGGCCATTTTGGTGTCTGAGGGCTGTGCTGCCACCAGGGCCATGATAAAGTGAGTGGCCTTTGCTACCACTGGGGAATATGATGATATCCAGGCCCAAGCTGATGCCAAGGGCCACGTCTGAGTCAGTGGTCCTGCAGCAGCCAGGGTCTGTGTTGATGTACGTGGCTTCAGTAACCACTTATGGCTGTGTGGATGACCGGGATGGGGTCAGACAATTGAGTCCATGTTGGTGTCTGAGGGCCCTACTCCGCCAGAGCCATACTAATCTATAAGGCCTGTGCTGCCACCCAGGGCCATAACAATGTTCAAACTTGGGCTGCAGCATAGAGCTATATCTGGGTCTATGGCCCTGCCATAGCCAGGGTCTGAGTTAATGTCTTTGGCTCCTATTACCACAGAGGGCTGTGCAGATGCCCAGGGTCTGGACAACCACCTGAGACCATGTTGGTGTCAGAGGACCTTGTTGCTGCTGGGGCCATACTGATCTGGGTAGCCCAAGCTGCCACAGAGGTCATGTCTGGGTCCATGTTCCTGCTACAGCTGGCTGGGGTCTGTGATGATGTCCATAGCCAGTGTTGCCACAGGGAGTTCATAGGAACCATGTGTTGAAATCTGAGGGCCTGTGCCACGCCCCTCACTGGCCTTGGGATAGCTGGCCCTGCCCCCTTACTGGACACTACAGCAGGAGAGATGGCCCTGCCCCCATCATGGGGGAGAACTGGCCCCAATGGCATGGACCTAGGAGAGCTAGTTCTGCCCCTCTCCTGAGGGAGACTGTCCTTGTGGCACAAATTGACTAGCTCATCTACCACCCAGATCCACATCCTGGGCCTTATGTTGACCCACTCTAGCATCTACCCTACCTGTGACCTGCTGGAATTCTTGGAAGGAACTGGTCCCGCAGAATGTTAGCCACAGAATCCCCATGACTCGAGGCAGCAGCGCTGTGTCCAAGGGGAGTTTCAGTGAGGGTTCAGTGGTGATGGTGGTGTGCCAGAGGCCTTCAACCAGACCTGTGAACATTTGCAATGAACATTTCGTGGGTCGGGTTGATTGGACAAAGGAGTGTACTGTGTGATGCACCGCAGCTCCCAACGCCACTGGGAGAATGAAGAGGTGTTGGAAGGTCGGAAGATCAAGGTAGGGTTTTGTTGGTTTGCTTGCTTGCTTGTTTTCTTTGTTTTGTTTTTAACTGATTTGGGGGAGGGTTCTGTTGGGGGAAGGATATGGAGGCACTGAAAAGTGAGCAGAACTGGGGTGCAGGATGTGAAATTCCCAAAGCATCAGTGGGAAATTATGTTATATTAAAAACGCACTTTTATATACACATACAAATAAAAGCTATCTAACTCTTTATACTTAATAATATGGTGTAGAGCCATTCTTTTTCAAGTTAGGTACAATGTACAGATCATCTCCAAGTCTAATGACAATCATCAAACATA
>CABHPH010159466.1:0-11318 GCA_902168325.1 Peromyscus nudipes | reverse complement strand
TAGAGGAGCAAAAAATCTTTACTAATTAACGTAAAAGAATAAACAAGTTCTTAGGTTGAAAGCCATGTATGTGTGAAGGTGTCAGTTAATTTTGAATTGACATATCAACTGGGAGAAACTCTAAGGAAAACTCTACCAATATATTTGTACTACTTGAAACACTCATTTAAAAATTTACTTAAAAGACAAGGCAAAAAGGAGAGCCCCAATAATTTTGAATGAAAAGTCCAAGAACTGACCTCATTAGACACTGGCACTTGCTGTGAGTTAATGCTGAGAAGGTCACACGTGTTCACAGGTACACAGCACAGGGAAGACAATTAAAGGCACAGAGTCTCAGGGGCTGGGGCTGTTGGATTTTGTAGAAGAAAATGCATGTAAAACATGGCAAAACCAAGTATCACAGAGTTTCCACACTTTCTAGGCTTACCACACCACGGCATTCTCAGTTATTTTTTTTATGGCATTCCATGTTACAAGGCAAATCTTCTCTTTGTGAAGTAGTTAGAATGCAACAAAAGTGAATGTACTTTCAAATGCATTTGAGAGAGCGAAGTGCAGTGAGCAAAAGGAGAAGAAACAGAGCTGGGGGGAGGAGGACAGCGGCTGCTCTTTTCCAGATGAGCAAGTGGTATGACAATTCTGCCTTACATGTTTTGAAATGGCGGGAAAGAGGCTTTTGGATGTCCTCAGCACAGAGCAGCAATAAACACGTAAGTATAGATGAGCTTTTTCCTCTCACTAGATCATATTACTTGTCTCTGAATCCAAACGTCACCCGTGTCCACTGATACATGCCTTATAATGTGTGTAGTTATTGACTGTCCATCAGCAGTGGCAAGGAAACAAAATCAGGACAGAGAGAGAGTGAAAGAAAAGCACAGTGAACCAGCGGCCACTGCTTTCTCTGGCCAGCCGCTTGCACTGAGTGTTCAAGTGTAAAACAGGACTCAGAGGTATATAGATAACACAATTGGGGCTTTTATTTTCCATTTTCATTTTTATTTTAGGGGGAGATCACAAGGTTAGGGGAGGCAGACATGGATGGACTGCAAAATGAGTATGATCAGGGTCCATGATGTGAAAATTCCCAAAGAATCAATAAAAATATTTTTTAAATTTTTTTAAAAAAGCCAGGTTGTGGTGGCTGTGAGTTCAAGGCCAGCCTGGTCTATAGAGTGAGTTCCAGGACATCCTGTTACACAGAGAAAACCTGTCTCAAAAAAAACAAAACAAGTGAACGAACAACAAACAACAAAAACCAGGACCCACAGTCTCAATGCAAATAATCTCTCAAAAGGAAGACACAATCCAAAGAGGGGAAAGAAATTTTTGTACCTGAAATCAAACCAATTGGTTTTGGAGTGGGATTCCTTTTATTTCAGTGTCTTGTGCTCATGAGTAACATGTTTAAACAGGCATCAGGGAAAGTGCCCACAACGATTCTATGCCACTTAACGATCATGATCAGAATTTCACCGGGGACTGTCTTCACCTTTGCTTTCCCATGTACTATGCAAGTGGGAACTTAATCAAAGTTGACCTAAATAACTAAAATGACTTAAATTACTGACCAGTCAGAATGACCTTTCACCCAGTTAGGATGCCAAACAATGCCTTGGTTCACTGTGGTGACAAAGCTGTATAAATGGACAGGTGAGCTTCCAAAGGGAAGACAACTTGTCTCTGCCAAAGGAGAGTTCACACAAGTGCAACCTGTTAATAAAGAAAATGCTAGGTTCAAGGCCCAACCCTGCTGTTCTGGAGTGTTAGAGCTGTGTGGGAAGAAGGCTCTATCGCAGATGTTCTCAACCTGTGGGTCATGACTCCTTTGAGAGTAGTATCCCAGATATCCTACATATCAGATATACGCATTACAATTCATAGCAGTAGCAATATTACAGTTATGAAGCAGCAACGAAGTAACCTTATGGTTAGGGGTCTCCACAACATGAACTGTATTAAAAAGTCACAGCATTAGGAAGGTTGAAAACCACTGGGCTATTGATCATCAAATACCCTGATCCACAAAGAGCCCTGCCAAATCTTAAGTAAGATGAGAGGGGATATAAAGGCACTGTGCTTTGTTTTACATAAAGCAAACTATCATTATTTTATAGATGAAATCTAGAATTGGGGCACGACTCGCCTTCATTTTTTTTCTCATTTTCTTCATTCTCTTCTCAAGATCATTTAAACTGGATTTTAATTATGAACAATCTATATTTTACAGAAAGCACATTCCTCCCAGAGAAGAACTTTTAATAGTGTGAAAGATTAAATAACACGCCAAGATGTCAAGTAGAGCTGGATGTGATGCTGCAGTCTTGTAATCCCAGCACTCGGAGGTCCAGGCAAGAGGACCAGGAATTTAGTGCTATTCTTGGCTATAAAGCGAGTTCAAGGCCAGCCTAGATAGATGAGACCCCGTTTCAATGATCCAGACTTTCATGCCACAGAGAAGCCAAGTAGTAGCAGGGTGTCAATCAGATGTCAAAAAGGTTTGACTTATAGTCACTGGCAGGTGGGTTTTTTAAGGGTGTCTGCTTTGAGGGCAAACATATCCAAAACAAGAACAGATCTGTGGGGAAATGCTCAGGAATTTGTCATCACTCAAAGCTAGAGCTCAGCCTGAGGCTGAGTTTAATATTAATCTTGATAGAGGCATGCTTGCACTTGGACAGAGAATAAGAGAAATGCACCAAGGATTTCTTGAACACATGGTTAAAAAAATCCATTTTTCTAGGAGTTATTTTTCTTCTCCAATAAATGACTAGGAAAAAGAGAGAGAGAAAAGCTTCAAATTGATGTCAAGCTCTTTCTTCCCACCATTTGGGATTATCTGGAAGATAAATATGTCTGTTTATAACATATCATTTCTGATGAAGTTGAGAAGATGGAGTGGAGAAACGCAGTGAGCAGGCAGGGGCTGGCAAGAATTGAGCGGTAGTTTTTACAGTGGGGTTTGCCGGGCGATAACAAGCTGCCAATGTATTCTTCCGGATTGAATTTGATACACAAGCTGAGCACAGTCCTTAAACAATTATATGAGAAAAGAAATGCTACAAAATGATAACCCATCTCTGTGTCCTGCCTGTGGGTTACAGGTAACCACAATTTTCTCATTTGTTCACAAAATGCACCATACTGTGAAATAGGGATCATTGTCACATTTGGGGGCTTGTGTTAAATTACAGTTGTGCAAATTAGATTAGTGGGTTATACATCCTTGTGGCCACAGTGGTTGGCAGAAGCTTTCTCTAGGTGTTCATACAACCTGCAGACATCATAGACCGTGGCTTCAGTGTGGCATTTCAAAACCATGCATTTTGAGTACTGAATTGAATCATTCAGGTTAATTTAAGACATTATGTGTTATTCTCTTTCAACCTCACTGCTAATTCTCGCCAGCATAGTCTCAGCCCCAATTTTACTGGTTGGGTTTAAGTCTGTTAAATCTCATTGCTGTGCACAGGACAGGTGACTGCATGCTTCGAGACAAAACCAGCCATTCAGTCTTGGTGAACTTCTAACAATAATTTTAAAAAAAGGACAGTGGGAAAAATATACGTATAATTCTGTACTCTCTTCTGTATTGTATTTTTGTTACCATTAGTGCCCATCCGAAAGATATCAGCTCATTCTGCTCTGATGAGGCACTTGACAGGTGACAATACACAGAACAGCTTCAATCTGCTGCTCCCAATGCAGGAAAGAGGTGGCATATGCTTTTTTCCATGACGATAGTTTTGGACCACAGTTTTACAAAAAGTCTGCCTTTTGTCTACATGAATGTTCGCGGTGCGCTTGTTATCTTCAAGTATCTGCCATGTAAAGTATCTCTGGCAAAGTCCTTCACATCCTTTAAAAATCTGGCCTTTAAGTAGAGAGAGGCTACATATTTCCCACCAAGTCTCAATGTTTCATCATTCCATTTAGTTTTTAATTGTCATTTCCAGATTGGTCACAGGACTTCGCTTAAGGGAAAGATATTGTTTGGTTCATCATTATCCTCCACACCAAATTCTGTGGAAGTCAAAAGGATTTTTAAAGAAATGTTTGCTGAGGTCTGCATTAAGTAAGCCCATCATGTCAATGACCAATGTATTTACTCTTATGGCCGAGGTTATGTCAGTCCAGTCCAGATGTGTCTTGTCACAAACACCACCGGCATAATGTGCAATAGGCTGCATTCTGCAGCAGAGCAACAGGCTCCCTCACATCTAGAATATTAACATGCTTAAGGACCACAGTACATAGCATGTGGCATTATTTAGTGAGCTCCTTTATGGGCACTTAGCTGTGCATCTCACGTATTTATTTTCCAGATCCCAAGAATGAATGTTCAGGAAGGGAATTCATTGAGTTCTTTTTAATTTCTATAAGAAACAGAACTAAAATTATGAGCAGTGGGGTGGTAAGAAGACAGGAGTTTCACTTCTAGCACAGAAATTAGGGAGCAAGATGTACCAGCATTAGTGAAAGGAATGTTCCTTATAGCTACTATGGTAACCTGAATTATTTCTTTTGTCATACCCCAAAATTTCTGTCAATTTGGGTAGTGCTCTGAAGTTAATTTGATATTAAGTTTATCATATGCTAGGTGAAAATCCCATCCAGAGCTTTTCCCTCATCTGCTCCTGTCTTAAGACAAAAGTCACAAAAATAGGGTAGGAAAAACAAGCACTTAGCTCTTGCTACAGGCATCTCTACAACCAGGCAAGTTCTTTGTCCCCACCTCTTCTGTTTCCTGTGGTAGACATCCATGCAGTCTATTCCAAGAAATCTACACAAGGTCTGCAGGGTGGCTGTGGGCACCGAGCACCACCACTTATATGTTACATCCCCAGATGCCACTTTAATTGTCTCCATGTTCCCCAGACTGACAGACCAGACCCTTGGGATGGGCTTGGAACATTTAGGACATGAGCATCATTCTTTTGTCTCAGCTGATTCTCAGTCTAAGATTGGCTGAAAGACAATCTTGGAACTGCAAAATTTCAGTGACAGGTTTGTCCTTTTGCGAAGGGATCCATTACTGTTAACCCAGATGACTAACTGAAACATAGAACATTACAGGGGCAGGGTGATGAAAAATGGACAAGAAAGGACTCCATAGATGTGTGGTTTAGGAGTTAAGATACAAAGTATGCCCATGACCTCATGCTAACCATTCACTCTCTGCAAAGCCTTTGCCAGCCACTCATTGGATTCAAAGAGCAAATGATAGAAAGAGGATATACTGTAAAGACACAGCTGTCCAAATGTCTATTTTCCTCTCAGTCAAATTCATATGAGGGATTTAGAACCAAGTAGCAAAGTGTAGATGTGCAGCTCGGTCTAGGCAGTGAGACTTGCTTTGTGGCAGATCATTAGTTCTTGCAAAGTGCCAATGTTTGAGTTAAAGATCTATCTGCTCATCCCTAACAGCCTTTTCTAACTCAGAAATTTTGTTATCTACTTACATAAATCATACTATGCTTACAATATAAGTTTAAAGAGTCAGCACCAAAAACATCCATTTATCCTTGTAATCAATATAAAGAAAAATCTTAAAAACACAGAGCAGTGGTCACTGCAGACAGGCATTTCTTACAGTTGTTCACTGAGGCACCTTTTCTTTCCTTGCGTCTCCCTCTTCCTGCCCCTGCACTAGCCTAAATCACCTGCAGTTCTTACCTGCCCTTGTTTCACGAAAGTCGTGTTAGCATAATATCACATCTTCCAGAATTTTCCTTGATGTAATATATGTGTGTGCGCGTGCGCGCATGCGCGCGCGCGCGCACGCTCACAGATTTTTGTTTATATCTAGATATCTTCATCTTTCTTTTCACACTTAAGATCTCAAAATAAACCCTCAGAGTCATGTGACATTGTTACTAGTTTTAAATGGCTACAGACTGACTCACAGGGTCTATGCATTGTAGCTCATTAAGTTACAATACTACTGAAATACATTTACATTTCTTTTCAGTTTTCCCCCCATAGACAATGTATCATGGCTAGCCTAGTGCAGGTTGCATAGCAACCACTCAGAAAAAGCAATTACTTACTTCCACATTCCAAATGGGGAAGCTACAGCTAGGAAGTTATCTAATCTGCAAATAATCACACCATCAGTCCAGTTTGACTCCAATGCCATCTTTTTCAACAGACTACATGACACTATTTTGAGCATCACTATTCACTTTTTGAATATTCTATCTAGAAATATGTGTGACTGAAGTCAATGAGTACAGGAAGTACCTATTAAAATTAAATACAGTTTGGGGATTTAAGAAAAGATGGTTTTTCATATTTCTTAATATGGTTGTTGCTAAAATAATTACTGTTTATTAAAAATATGAATCTTTAAGGCAAATTTAATGAAGTGCCATTTGAAAGAAACAACTTCCAGGATGGGATATTTCAAACTGTTTGGTGATATGTAAGGAACATTAGGATTTTGGGTTGTGAGCAGATGTATCAGATTAAACAGAGATAAACCTCCCACTGTCTGCTGTGGACAAATAACACTTGGGGACCATAAACAAGAAATGAGCAGAGATGGACTGATGAGATTCCTGTGGAGAGTGACACAAACAAGAGCGATCATGATGATCTTAACTTTTCCCAGTCCTTTCCCAGTTAACCATGGAGAGAAGTAGAGACCACACACGGGAAGTGATTGCCTGTGGGAGTAAAGGCAGAAATTGGATTTTCAAGCTTTCATACTGTCTGTGAGATACAAGGCAATGTCCTATATAAAGCCTGAATTAATTCACCTCATTTATTGGAGGATTTTTTAAGTGAAATATGGTAAAGCAGATCCAAAGATGAGTGGGTTGCAGCATCTAGTAGGCCTTCGGTGCAGCAGAAATTTCTGCAGCTGCATTGGTAGGAAGACAAGAATGGATGCATGAAGATGTTCAGCTGATGCACCAAAAGGCCAGGCAAATGGAGCAAAGTCTACAAACTCATTAAAATGGCCGCACTTTAATAGGTTGAAAAGAAGCACCAAACTTGAATGTGTCAAACCCAAGCACTAGGATCAAACACTAATTAGAAGACAGTGACCCACTGAGTCTGTCTATTTCCCAAGGGACATTCAGCATTGAGAGGAAGATGTGCTATCCACAGATACCAAACTGTATCTACAGTGTCATGGAGCCGGTAAACATGAATAAAAATAAAGTACTGGATAACTGATCACAGAGAAGGTATTCCTTAGAAGGCCACAGTTGAAAAGACCCACAGGAGACACAGATACTTGATGAAGATGTTTTAAAAGTGGATAAAAAGAAGAGAAAATTAACAGAGAACAGGAATCTGTAAATTACAAGTGAGAAAAATATCCCACCTGGTAGTGGAAAATGAAGTTGGGGGTTTAGACAATTAGGCCAGGTGATTAGTGGACTGCAAGACAGGCCAGCAACAACATCAAAACTGAAAGGTGGAAAGAAAAAGGTGAAACCCAAAAATCCTAACAGCCATGGTATTGTATGCAACCAGCATAGGCTAGAAGAGGGGTATTAAATATGAAGAAGACGGAAGAAGGACACTACAGGAAACATTAAAGCATATCCCAGGGCGAAGGAAGATATTAAAAAGAAAAAATTCAATCCCAGAGACAAGCAAATAGCACAAACAACATAAATATTGTATTAGTTACTTTACATGTTGCTCAGACAAACTCCCTGACAGATCAACTTAGGGAAGGAAGAATGCATTCTGACTGGCAGTTGGAGGGCCAGTCCTTCATGGTGGAGAAGTCAAGGAGGCAGGAGGCTGAGGCAGCTGTTTACACCCCATCCATAGTCAGGCAGTAGAGAGAAATGAATACTAACACCAAGCCCACATTTTCCTTTATTTCCATTCCAAGACTCCAGACCACACAACAGTGCCACCCACAGTTAGGATGGGCTTTCCCAACTCAGTTGGCATAGTCTAGGAAATTGCTCACAGGCATGCTCAGAGAGGCTCATCTCCTGGGAGATTATAGATTTTGTGAAGCTGGCAATCAACATTAACCACCCCATGTATAATGAAATTAAAGTATTCATCTTTTCAAGGGCAGTCTGCTGTTAAAGGTAATAGCAGTGTCCTGTTTCTAACAGGCAGATTCTAACACACGTAGAAGTGCATTTTATTAAAGACAGTTACAGCTGAGTGGTGGGGAAGATTAGTGGACTGTTACAGTTTCTTCTGCCACAGGGGAAGGAGGCGGGGCTACTGAAAATCACACCACAGGTGTATAAAAAGTATTACAATAAACTCTGAACAGACACCCAAATAACAAAAGCGAGAGTTAGAGACAGCATACTGTGGAATGAGCCACAATGCCATCATGAAATTATATCAATGCAACAAAAAGCAGAAAAATAAAAAGGGATTCCAAAACACAGAAAACCAACACCAGCCTAGCAGATTTAAGAACTGAGCATACCATTCAGTGGTAGAGAACTTGCCTACCACGAGAAAAACCGCAGCCCTAAGAGAAAAGAGGATGACTGATTCAATCATAGTGTTGAATGTAAGAGGTTTAAAGATTTTGATTGCCCATAAGACATAATAACTTTTGGTTTAGAATAAGACAAGATCTAAATAGATTCTACCTCTAAGAAAAACCTAGCTAGATTTCAGAACAAATACCCTGTCAGGTTTTTTTCAATTATTATAAAGAGGTCGATTCGATGATTATAAATGTTTCTGTACCTAATGGAGCATAAAAATATTGAAGTGAAAACTGACAGAATTAAGAGAAAAAAGATACCAAAAAGTCTCCAACTATTCAGATTTTCTCCCCTCCCCTCCCCTCCACCCCTGCCCTCCTCCCCTGCCCTCCCCTCTCCTCTTCTCTCCCCTTCCCTTTCCTCCCCTGCTCTCCCCACCTCTCCCCTGCTCTCCCCCTTTCCTGCTATGCTTTCCTTCCCCTCCTGTCTCCTTCCCTCCCCCTCTCCCTCTCACACCCCCTTGCTCACACTTCATCACCGTTCAGTGGTAGGACAAGCAGACAGAAAATTAGTAAGCACATAGAAGATGAACAATTTTGTGAACTGGTCTCATCTATTTGACCTAATTTATAAAGAATTCTCTCAAAAACTGGCTGGTTCATATTTTTATGTTCTTACCAAGTATCCATGGAGATTTCACAAAGACCTCCTATATTCTGGGCCACGAAACAAATCTCAATTTATATAAAAGGACTCAAGACCTCCAAAGTCCATTACTTTGTCACAATGGAATTTAATCAGTAATCAATAGCAGAACATATTTGAAAGGCTCTGCATATTTGGAAATGAAGCTGTACACTTGTATATAAGCTATAGCATAAGAGAAAGGAAATGAAAAGGAATTGGAAAAGTGTTTCGAACTGAATGAAAATAGCAATGCCATTTCTGTTCCCAGCACTGAATGCAAAGAGCTCCGAACAGAACAAAGGCTCAATCAGTGGCCACATTTCAACTCTTAAGGGGACTGGGTTTGATAGGTGATTTCCATTCTGGGGACACATGCACATCTCAGAGCTAAGGGACAATCTTCCCACGGAGTGTCTGGAGCACTGATTCTGGGACATGCATCCCTATGCCAAAATAAAGAAATATACAATCCCCTCATGAAAATCATGTTGTACTTCTTTATAACATACACATCCTCCCACGCACTTTAAAGCACATCTAGATTACCACTAACAACACATGCAATGCCAGCTCTATGTAGATAGTGGTTACACTTTTTGTTTAGAGACTAATGGCAGGAAGAAAACATCTGTGCATGCTCCCATCTTTGGTTCGTGGAATCTGCAGATGTGGATCCCATGGATATGCTTGGAGTAAAAGACCCTGTAATATTAAAATGGAGGGATACTTCTGACCAATCACTGCAGGTTTAGTGTGGAAATCCCATCATGGGAACAACTCCTGGAGGATTCCTTCTTACAGGAGCATTGAAGGATTGAACCTTCAGGAACCCAATGAGGTTCACACAGGGAAAAGCCAGTAAAGATTCCTATGACTGTGAATGGGCAGAAAAATCGAGAATGGCAGCATATTAGGCAAGGAGGCATGCATTAGAGTGATGGCCAACTCCTTCATTAAACTATCTCCTCCTTGTTATACACTGAATAAGGAAATCACAAGTTGCTCCTGTCCAATCAGAAAGGGAGCATCATTATACCCTAGGATACCCTCCCCGATCCTCAAAACCACTGCCAGCTACAACTACCATGTAGCATGGCTAGTCCACAAAAATTTTCCCCAAGTGATTGCTATATGACCTCCTATTTGCGATACTTAACCAGTAACGGAAATTTTAAGGGAAAAATCAATCCCATTGTCCACGATTCACTTCATCCATCAGCTGGGCATGATTTGGACTGGTTCAACCTTAACGAAATTTCTAGGCCTGGTTTACACAAAAGAAGCTCCCCACAAGAAAAACCCCTCAGCTAATAGTCTCTAACCTTCCCTGGGGCTGTCCTCACTTACAAAATCAAGTGCCACTCAGAGTATGCTTTCATTTTGTCAACACTTACCCTTGCTGGCCCATTGTGCTTGTCTCCAAAGTCTTTTACGAATGAGACAAAGGAAGGATTCCTACTGCTCCTGCCAACATCTCCTACAACCTCATCATTGTGAAATACACTTGCAGGATATCTCTTAGCAAAGCCCTATATTCTGGGGAAAATGGTGCTTGGCCCTACTTTAGCTGGATAAAAATGCAAAACAAGAAGAGAGAACCTAATCTATGACTTGGAGAAACACCTGTGAATAGTACGGATTGGCTCTCAGGTTCACTGAAAGATTGTAAGATTGGTAAATGCCTCCCTATTGTTGGCACTTAGCCACACTCCATGAAGGTCCCATGTGGGGACAGTGGATTACAGTGGGAAAGCTTCCAAACATTGCCTCCCTGAGGGAGAGGACTGAGGGAAGCCCAAAGCCAGAAAGAAGTACAGTAGAGGGCTGTGCAGGGTAACTGTGTGCCATAGCACATAGAGTAGCTGGTCTCCCAGCTATGCAAAAGTTAAATTTTTACAATAAATAATAAAAAAACCCCTACTTCTCTCAATCTCTATTACCTAAGGCAACATGCCCTTGCTTTCAACAGCTAGAAGATTTGCCGAAAGGCACGCTGAAGCAAAGACTTTAAAGACAAAGGTACAGACTCAGACACTGAAGGTCCAAAGAGGATTGTATATGTTAGGAACGTCAGTGGGAAAATCAGGCAACAAGACGAGAAAAGACGAACTATGCCAGCAGAGATAAAACATTCTAAGAGTTAAGGGAAATGTTACAAATAAAGTTTTAAAATTTTATTACAAAAAAAGAGAAGAAAGC
>CABHPH010159465.1:39591-60937 GCA_902168325.1 Peromyscus nudipes | reverse complement strand
ACCAGGTCAACCATCTCTGCAAGGTTCTAGGGATATTTCTCCTTTGTAATATCTCTCAGCATAATTGTTTTTATGCCTCCCGGTGTCTCCTCCACTAACTCTTTTCATGCTTGTGAGTATAGACAACATGTTTCTGTCTACACTGGCCTTAAACCTTCTACACACCCAGCCTTAAAGCCAGGTCCTCGAGATTTCTAGCCACACTCACTGTGCATTTAATGAATTGAAATGTCAGAAAACTGTCAGCTAGCAAGCATCCACTGAAGAACATCACCACCACCTGCCATGGCCAAACATTCATACGCACACAGTGAAACCAACACATTTGACAGGAGTGAGTGAAAGGGAGAATGTGGCAGATGACTGTGCAATGCAAGACGAAAAGTGATACCCTCACCTCCTCACCAGGAGCTTCCAGAGGACTGACTTTAGCTTGGTTAATCTGCTTCTTTAAGTCTCTAGTTCGGCCATGTGAATGTGATTATACTGTTTACTGAAGTACTTGTTTTACGCACTTTGTAATTCTAGATTCTTCTACTAGAAGCTCTACTCCTCTACTGCCCTTTTTTTCTCATTTTTTCCCCACTCCTGCCTTTACAAAATGTTTCAAATATTTGCTGTCAGCCCCCACCATGGACTCCAAATCCGTGCTTGGAATTTGGACATCAAAGTGCTGTAGCTAATCCTTGGGACATTTGCCATCCTGTGACTTCAGAATCCTTCTCTTATCGAGTTTCTGTGGTTTTCTGGAGTATTTTCTGTTAAAATGTGCACATCTGAAACTATTTTTGAAACATTTCTCCTTGATGCTTTCCCATATTTAGTTACTAGGAATGTGTAGCCCCTGAGTGGATTGAACTCCAAGAGGCCATCTTTAGGCTCTTTAGAAGAGAATCCTAGATTGTAGTGCCACATGTTTTCTATAAGTCTTAGGGTCCCACACACGCACTTTAAAAATGAAGTGTGGCTTTACAGGGAGCTCATAGCCTGAAAAGATCGATAATGAGGAGGAAGTGTGTCCCAAACAGTATAGCTGGTAGCTCTAGCATTTTTAATAAGTGTCTGTTCTACAGTCTGAGATGCAGCTTCAGAGGCCAGATACTGTGAATTCTGAGTCTCACTGAAACAACTTACCACATCGGCTTGTTCAAGCCTGTCTGGGGCACATATTTTTTTTAAAACACAGATAAAAACATACACATATCTGTATGGATCATAAATGGTAGTACAGAGAAGCACTTGCAAGATTTAAAAGTTCTGAAACTCTTTTAATAATAAAAATGGCAAAGTTTGGCAAAGATTTTATAAGTAAAGTTGGGGCTTTTGTTTGTTTGGTTAATAATCTCACTAAAACCATATATGTATACATATAACCTGTGTATATCTCCAAATGGGAGTTAAGTAGGACTTTCAGAACTACAGTAAGGACCAGACATTTATCTGTGCCTTGTATTTACTCAAATTTGTTTCTTTAAAGCCCTCTCTCTTCATTCTCCACAGAAGGAAAATTCCATTTCCACACCCCAGTGTTTATCCCCAAGGATTAGCCATGTGCCTAGACTGTATCCATTTCTTATTTCTAAAATAAGAAATTGTGCATTGGAAAAGATTGAGAGGCAGGTGATCCAGGTAATTCTCAATTTCCCAAGATGAAACGTAGAATAAATTCCCACCCATAGGTTTCCTTTGCTTGGTGACATTTAAGCTCAAATCGCAGCTCTGCTGCAAAAGCCAAATAGCCCAGTCTAGTCAAAGAGCTTCCTGAATGTGTCCTTTCAAAACCTTTTAGTAGTAGGTGATGATTAATCATAACCTGCAAGTCATCTGAAAACAAGGATCAAGTTTCTCAAAGGAAAAAAAAATACGTATCCCAATAGCAATAAACTTAACCATCTGCCAAGACTGTTAGTCTCACGGAAATGCTGTGTGTTCGTGAGTCTGAAAAGTGAGACACTGGTGTTTGCAGACTGTGAATTTAAAACTACAATGGTAGCGTTACCTGGTGGTGAATTATTCACCTGTTGGTGAAGAAGCATTCGGGTTATGATCCAGTGTGAGATACTGAGCACGGAATTCTATCTTCAGAGGTCAGGGGATTTCCAGTAGAAGTTTCAATGCTAATCTCTAATTGGTAGGAATCCAACTCTTTCTTACAGTCTGTAGTCAAATACTATTTGGGGCTCTGTTCAGGAACTGAAACTGGCTACTGTTTTGACTTTTGATGTTTATGAAAACAGGTGCTAGAAGGAAATTGTAAACAACATAAAAGCCAGTCTTATACTCTCTCTATAAAATAACATAAAACCCTAAGCCACGTTCTTAATCATCCAAAGATAATTGCAATTTCTCATCCTGTTGACATTGAACGCTGATGGAAATACACTCATAATTTACTCAATGTGCCACATTGTGCATGAAGTGGGATGTGTGCACCTCACCTCCTACTTCATGATGCCTCTGGGGGGACAAACACTTCATTCCTGTCTCATAAACACAGAAACACAGCTTGCTTATATCCTCCAATCTGTGACCTACATCTGATATTTAGCATTTATGATCATGCTTTGAAGCAATAGTTTTAATAGATCACTGATAGTAAAGGAAATTAGTCCTGTGACAAAAACAAACAAAAACATATCACCTGTATCTGCAACCCTGACTTCTCCCTTGCTCCCCATAGCTTCTCCTTTGCTATGGACCAGTTAGTAACCTGGTAGGTACTTCGGATTTAACAAGGTTCAGATGAAACTCTTAATTTGGCCCCTTAAACAGCACTCCTGCCTTTCCTCTCCATTCACAGCACTTTGCTCACCCCCAGCTATTGGAACTCAGAACTCTGCATGCAGCCTGGGCCTCTTTTTTTCAATGGAAACTTGAGAAAGATTCAATCTCTCCATCTTCACATCCCCAGCTCCACTCTGGGTGCTTGCCTCTCCACTGCACCCTCACTGATGTAAAGCTGATCTCACCTTTTCCTAGAACATGCAGGACTCCTTAACTGGCCATACAGCTTACTCCTAAGCTGTGTCCAGTGTCCACAAACAATGGTCCTCATAAAATACAGATCTGATATTCTTTTTTTAATATTTTTTCTAGTTAATTTTTTTATTTGAATTTTTTTCATTTTACATACCAACCACAGTTCCCCCTCCTTCCCCTTCTCCTGCTTCCCCCACCATCTCCCCCCAACCCCATGCCCCATGCACTCTTCAAAGGGAGTAAGGCCTCCCTTGGGGAGTCAACAAAATCTGGCATACCAAGTTGAGGCAGGACCAAGCCCCTCCTCCCTTGATGTGTTTGTGTGGCCCCTGGCAGTGGGACCAGGACTTATCCAGAGTGTATGAACTGGCTTTTTGGAGCCCATTCCCTGTGGTGGGATACCTTGCTCAGATCTGATATCCTTACCCCAAAGCCTTCTGCCGCTGTTCCCAAAACCCAGTCTTCACTGCACTCAGTCAACTGCATCTCTTTAATCTCGCCTTAGACCTGCGGTTCTCAACCTGTCAGTTGTGACCCCTATTGGCGACCTCTGTTTCCAAAAGGTAGCAAAATTACAGTTATGAAGTAGCAATGAAAATAATGTTATGGTTGGGGCGGGGTCACCACATCATGAGGAACTGTATTAAAGGGTCGCAGCATTAGGACGGTTGAGAACCACTTGGTGAGACATATGTTCTCCTTCCGCTTCGGTCTTTACAGTCTATGACCTGGAATACTTTCCCTTTACATAAGGTCACAACAAGGTCCCTGCTCAAATGTCACCTCCTCCAAGACGGTTTCCCGGATCATCACACCCTCACTCCAGCCACATGTTCCTTTATGGTTCCACCCTCCATCCGCTTTGTATTTATTTCTCCAGGATCTTTGCTTCTCACGGTGTATCTTGTTACTGGCTTGATGTCAGGCCAGTCCTTCTCAACATAAGCTCTTGGAGGACAGAAAAACATTTCTGTTTCATTCATGTTCTCTCCCTGGTCCTTCTATCATAACCACAAAAGAATGTGTTGAAGGAATGTATAAATTGTACACGGTAGCATCTTTAGCAAATTACCTGTGTGTCCCCCAGTCCTCAATCAATCAAAAGGATGAGAAAAATCTGGAAAATATCACTTCCCAAACACTCTTGCTGATGTCTCATAGTTCAACCATGCCTAACATCCCTTAGAATTCTAGAAAGTCGGAATTGGAATCCTTGACTGTTTCTGGTTTAATTCATCTCATTTTAAAGATTGGGAAACCAGCCCTGAGAGTTTAGAAGGGCCTAAACTACACAGCAGAAGTGAGACTTACGCCAGACGTAGTTGGGTATTTATGCCTCTGTATCTTAACTGTCTGCTTCTTTGGGAAGTTTAGACTTGACATACGTGGGCAAATATAATGAAGCCACAAGATTTCCGTCTCTCCTTATCTTGTTGCTCTGTCAGCAATAATATTTTTGCTACATGCTATAAATGTGCCAGTAAACAAATTAGCAAACTTGTGCAGAAATGGTCACATGCAGAAAAGACAGGCAACCACTCTGTCATGATCTGTTGTAACATCGGAGTATCTAAAATATGTGTGTGTGAGATATGAGAGTTGACTCAATCTTATCAAAGGGGAGCCATTTTTAAATTGACATATTCCCTACTATTAGCACTTCTTAGAATTCAGGCTTAAGGCTTAGTGACTACTACTGCCTGCATGGCTGTTTACTGACATTTCTGCTCTCTGTAATTAACCCAGCAGAAGCCTGGAATAAGACTCAAGCTAGGATCAGACAGCTATGCGTTTGATTCCTGGCTCCACTTACTAACTAAGTGACCTCGAGAATGATTCTTAAACGTGTTTAGTATCGATCCACGGTCAATAAAGTGTTAAGGATACAGACATATATTTAACATTTTTTATTCCTTCAGATTAAGAAGTTATCAAGCTGCCAAGCACACTAAGGCAGACACAGAGCTTAATGTGTGCTATCTCATTTAATGTTTACATGAGCCTTGTGGGAAAAGTGATTCTGTTCCTTATTTACAGGTGAGAACTCTCAGGCTCAGCAAGATTAAGAGAGCTGAGACCACACAGTTAGCAAGGAGCAGAAGTAGGAACTCCACACTGATAACCTCTGGGCCTCCTTGGAGAACAATTATGGGAAGTGATGAAATAGGATCTGTGTACTAAGCACACTTTGCATGCTCATACATCAGAGCTACCCAGTAAAGGTTACCCATTTTCCTTCGCTTTCCTTACCTCGGACTAAATAAATTACCTTGGTCAACGTGTTAGCCTTCCTGAGCCATAACTTCTCTAAAATAAAAATATAGTTCTCCCCTTTTTCACAAAAAGAGCAGTACATATATGCTTGCTCTAGATCATAATAGATGCATGCACATCCACAGTTTTATACTTCCACCCAAAGACAATCACCACTGAGATGGAAGCATGCACACACACACACACACACACACACACACGCACACACACACACACACACGTATGGTGTGTATATACTATAAGATTATAACATCCTTTTGTGAAGCAAATTAGAATTATCCTATGTCTCCTCCTGTGACATCAATTCTCCAACATAATGGTATATTGGGAGCAGTTTATCTCATATTCTAAAACATGATATAACATCTCTTGTTACTGAATGATATCTATCTAATAATAGTAATAAAATAATAATAATAATAATAATAATAATAATAATAATAATAAATTAGCTCTTTACTATGCACTAGCGTTTATTTCTTCCTTAAAGGGACTTCATGACATAGATATTTGTGTATCTTCGTTTTATAAATAAATTGAGCCACAGAAAGGTTTAGTAACTTCACTCAGGAAATCCAGATGATATGAGGCACATCCAGGGTTGGAATCCAGACAGATAGGTACCATACTCGTTGCTCCTACTTCCTTACTCCTTACTTCATAGAAAGGAAATACCATATTATTTTCCATTCATCCATTTTATTAGAAAACTGGGTTTTCTAATTTTGATACTATAAAAATAGTTGAGTGATGCTAATTATTACAACATACAAATCCTTTAGTTATAGTAACTTAAAGTAGAAGTTAATGTTCTATTTGTTTAATGAAGGTACTGGGAAGCAGAATGTGATAAGGACTTTTCTGCTCAAGACAGTCACTCAAGAACTTAGGCTGACAACAAGCTGTACATGGCTTCTCAGAACATCCTTCCTCACAACATGAAGCTGACACATAGGAAAAGAGGAAGCAATAAGTTGTATGAGCTTCACCTCAGCCTGAAAGTGGCAAATATCATGTCCACTCACTTCCTATTAGTTAGAATCATCATTCCATTCAGAAGGGACAAAAGATAAATAAAGCCCCTGCATGGCACCCTCTTCTCAGGGGTAGCTTTTCTAAATTGGAAGAGAAGTTTCCTGTGTTGGACAATTACAAAGACAATCCTGACCACTCATGATCTAAAGAAGCAGACAGATTAACCAAAATAAAGTAAGGAAAAAAATGAACAAAGTCATTCTGGATAACTCAAAATAATGGGAAATCAAGAAATCTGTAATCACACACGCACCTACAATTGGTAAAGGTTTATAATATACAGGGTTAGATGTGGACATCTTAGAACAGTTTAACTACATGTTTATCACATAATAAGAAGGGCATTTAATCTATTACTGTTATTGTTAGCATTAATATTGCTTTTTACTAGCAAAGAGAGAGAAATGAGTGTTTTCAAACATTTTTCATGAAAATTAGTACCATCATCTTGAGGGCATTCTGATATCAATCAAAATTTAGAATGTAACAATCCTCTATCTAGAAAAAAATCCTTTAAAAGAATTCCCCAAGTGGTCAGCCCTGAAAACATACATACAAGTAACATTCTACAGGCTGAGCAGGCTATATTTATATATTCAGGAATACATATGTATATATTCATATATGTAGATAGCACAGGTTAATGAAAAAAGAGGCCATGAATTTAAAAGAGACCAAAGAGGGATATATGGGAGGGCTTGGAGGGAGGAAAATGAAGAGAGAAATTATATAATTATATAATCTCCCAAAATGAAAGAAATATTTTTTTTTTGGTTTTTTTCGAGACAGGGTTTCTCTGTGTAACTTTGTGCCTTTTTCCTGGATCTCGCTCTGTAGACCAGGCTGGCCTCGAACTCACAGAGATCCGCCTGCCTTTGCCTCCCGAGTGCTGGGATTAAAGGCGTGCGCCACCACCGCCCAGCTGAAATAATTTTTAATAAAAATAGATTCACAGATATACTGACTTCAACAACACTTTAATAGGACAACCAAAAGTAAGCAAAAACTTCATTAATTAGTTGATAGATGATATAAATTCATTTACTCTCTTCTACATGCTTATGGTATTTTGGTGTTTTAATGGATATTTTTTATTTTATAACTTTAAAATATATATTTCATTTAAAAACCACTCAAATTTGAAGTTATTTTAAGGCCACTCAAAATAGCTCAAAGAATTAGAGCATAAAGGGAGGTGAGGGGTGATATTGTCCTTTGGATTACTTGTTTGCTGTTGTTCTGATTTTTCCAAGAAACAATAAAATTAGTGGAAGGGAGAAATCCATGACATTAGGGGAAACTTCTGAAATTTCTGAATGTTTTCTAAGAATCTAAGAAGAATTTTAAAAGCCTGGCATCTTCAGAGTGTCTATGACTCCAGCCATGACTTCGGGTGACTTACTTGTAAAATTTCTCTCTTCTTACAATTACTAGTGTTGAAGTATCCAGCCATGCTTTTCTCAGTCCTTACAGGTTCTTCCCATTGAGCTAAGTCCTAACAGATGCCATATGTTGTGCAGTCAGGGCAACAAAGCAAAACCTGTCAAGTAAAGACGTATAACTGCCCTTGCTTTAACCCAGGCACTGGGTCCATGATCCAGTCCTTTTGCACGTGAATCTGCCTCATAATGAGAGCTTTTGGCGACTAATCTCCTTTAGACGCCATCTATAGAGACTGAGTCATATTGATTTTGCTGACTACACAATACTGGAGCTGAATTAGAGGAGTCTGCTAAGATCCTTCACATCCCAGTGTGTCTTAAATACCATTATAGATTTTACATTGTTCAAATCTTTGGCAGTTTCCTCAAGTCTGAAATTAAAAAAAAGTCACTGATAAATCTTTTTGAATGACTCAGTACTATGTTGTGAGCCACCTCCATAATACAGTATTAGTCTGTATTTGTATTTTCACTTGGCTGCTTAGAATCACTAAGTGGTCTTTCAACATTTCCCAAGGTGTTCATATCCGTTTTCCTTGGAAGAGGTGAGCATTGGACCTAAAGGTTTTCTTTTTCTTTTTTTTTTTCCGTGCAGTCTTGAACTCTTTATTTGCTGTTCTATTTCTTTCTCTAGCCCCATTTTCTCTTCATACATCCTCAAAAAGACCATCTGTTCTTAGCATAATTTTATGTCTGCTCTACCCTCCCTGTGTTCTATCTTTCCTCTATGCTTTAGGTGATAATGATTTATTCTTGATTCATTATGCACTTGGCTTTCACAACCTCCCACTTCTCTTTCCCCCGCTGCCATCCTGCCCTGGACTTTACTCAGCCAAAGACTGGTGTAGTACAGCTTTTAGCAGCACAGGTTTGGCATCATCTTTGCCACTTACAGATGATGAGCTTTGGCTACTGACTGCTACAATCCTCAATTTCTCAATGTGTACAGGGAATGATCGGAATGATTGAATAGAGTAACACACACACACACACACACACACACACACACACACACACACACTGGATACCAAAATCAACTTCCTCCCATCTGTGACAACAAAATATGTCTCTGAACACTTACAAATGACCCCTGGGAGGCAATAGAAGGGTTGATTCTTGACCCTCGGTTACTGCTTAATACATAAACCAATAAACAAATGGATCTGAATACCTTCTAACAACTCTGTGTACAATTAATCACTCGCCTGCAGGAGCTGTCTGCAGTTTTTACTTATGCTAACATGGAGTAACTTCACAAAATGCTAAGTTCCACTGCTTCAAAATGTATCTTTATATTTTTAACAGAATCTTATATTTACGTTTTAGTTGTTTCATACATTCATACATGGAAACAATTCAAACACTGAAACAATGAATCTTGATCTGATGCACATTCAAACGCCTTCCACTCAACTCAGGAACCCCTAACTTTTCTATCCCACTCCCCCTAGGCACCTCCATACACCCTCTGTCCCCTCTGTCCTCTTCTTTTCTTGTAGTCTGTAACCGAGTCCAATTAGTTCGTCCTCCTATGGACTGATCTTGTTGACTGATCTTGGCTGGTAACCATGGCTGCAGAGAGGTTGTGATGAGTAGCCATGTTGTGTCTAGAACAAGGTGCTCTGCAGCTCCCCTCCCCATCTTCCAGCTCATATATTCTTTCCATCCCCTCATTTGTGATGTCCTCTGATCCTTGAGTGGTGTTGATATAGATGTCCCATTTCGGGCTGAACACTCAAGAGTCATTTATTCTGAAACTCTGACCAACGATGGAACTCTGAATTAACTACTGACTAGAAAAGAGAATTTTCCCTGCCCAAGGTTAAGGGCAGAACTCATCTCGGAGCATAAAACATAAATATTTAGAAGACTGTATAACAACATGTCATTTAGCAAAACAACAGTAGTTGGTTCCTCTTTAGAGCATATGACTTCCTAAGCCATGAGTTTTGACTAAGTTTACAGTACCAAACATAAACTCTTTCCTGTAGAGCATGCCTCACATCCAAGCCTAAAGCAGTTGGTTACCCCAGTAACTATTGTACCAGTAGCACATCTTACCTGGAAAGTTAGTATTTTAGGATACAGGGTTGGCTATAGGGTACCATTAATGTTCTTTTTCTCCCAGTGACCTACAAAACATATTCCAGTACTATAAAAGCTAGTCAGAAGAGAAGAAGTTTTTATGTTGGTTCCAATTTGAATTCTCTATATCCTGCTACCAAAACCTATTGTGTCTTCAGCAATGGAGTCTTACCAGCTAGCTATGCTGAGCAGCCAAGAACAATGTCAAAAGCTTGTATTGTTTCAGGGACCTTTAAGTGTTCCCTGACCAAAAACTTGTTAAAGATGTATCCCACACCTGCCATTGATATTTCATGTAATAACCCAGTTCTTCTGGAGAACCATTGTCTATTTATGTAAAGTATCTGTCTTCAACCCCTATTTTTTAATTATATATTTTAATTAGCTTACAAAGCAGTAAAGTTTCATATGGTGTTTAAAATTACTTTATTATTTATCGGAGGGTTGCCACAGTACAGGTGTTAATGTCAGAGGACCACTAGTGGGAGTCAATTCTTCCACCATGTGGGTTCTGGGGATCAAATTTGGGTCATCAAGCTTAGCAGCAAATACCTTTACCTGCCTAGCCATCTCACCAGCCTTGCACTATAAATCTTAATGAGGTATGTTATATAAGCTACATTTATGTGTCTGTTTATCGAGATATATTATATAAGATACATTTATGTATTTGTTTATCTATGGTTGCTCTATAGGTTTCATGTACTGTTAGAATTAATTAGGAGACTGAAAAAAGTTCTTGGGCTACCTAAAAGATGGAGAACAAAACAAATAAAAAACAAACAAAAAATAGTGGTGCAATCCTGTGGAAAATTCCATTCTATAAACTAACAGACAACAAACGTAATAGATACAAGTAAAAATTACTCCCAACTTCCATACTAGCCTAGGAAATGCTGTAGGTGGTACTGAGAGAAAAAAAAAAGTGTGCTCTCTGCCATTTGGTTGCTCATTTTACTGAACTCTGACTTCCTCTTCTGACCTGAATTACAATGGGTGTATTGAATCCAATCTGCAGTTACCTTTGCATATTTTGTGACTTCAGACATTTAGAGTATGATTCACTGTGTGACTAATCTTAAAATGTCTTCAAACCGACAGTGTTCATTTTACTTTCTCTGGTTTTCCTGTAATGTGCTAACTTCATAGCCTGCTTTTGGAGGTGTTAGTCTAACGGATTGACAGTTGATTTAAAAAAAAAAATTCAGTATATTCATTCCACCCCTCATGTCTTCATCTGGAAAATGAGATCTGTGCAATTTCTAATTAATAGGTTTTATGACAAGATAAGTTTGTGGAGCTAGAGAAAGGACTTAGTGACTAAGAAAACTTGCTGCTATTGCAGGGAAGCCAGGCTCAGATCCCAGCATCCACATGGTGGCTCACCACCATCTGTTACTCCAGATCAAGGATTTCTCTTATCCTCTTCTGGCCTTTGTGGGCAACAGGCACTCATGTGGTACAGAGACATGCGTGAGGCCAAAGCAGTCACACGTGTAAAATAAAAGTAAGTTAATCTTTAAAAAAGAAAAAAAAAAACTTCAGAAGTAAATTTGGCGTCTAAAGAGATTGTGCAGCAGTAATGAGCACATACTGCTTTACGGAGAACTAGGTATGGTTCCCAGGAGCCAAGGTGGGTGGTTCACAATTGCCTGTAAATCCAGCTCCTGGGTATCCAGTACCTGCTGACCTCTGTGGGTATCTGCGCTCACATACACATAACTACACACACACACACACACACACACACACACACACACACACACACACTTTAAAATTATTTTTAAAAGATCCAGTCTTAAAATTATAGAAAATGCCAGGCATGATAATCAGTTTTGTTTGCTGTATATTGTGCAGCTCTACTAGCCATTTACTTATTTCCAGTGTTTTGAGTACTTTAGTACATAAATAACTGAGTGTGTACTTGGTGATATGCAAGAATACAATACAATAAAAGCAAAAACATCCACTACGGTCATAAAATCAGTGGCTCCTTTAAGTCACTGTTGCCACAGATTCTCCAAATGGAGAACACCATGGCGTCTGTGTGCATAGAACTTTTTCAGTTTGTTTTCTGATATCAAATTAGATATTTGTGTAATAAAACCCCAATGTTGTGGAAATATATAATTTGGAAAATAAAATGTTCCCATTTCTAATATCACCTGATTGTCTACTCCCTACAGCTAATTAATGGTGATAACCTATCCAAATTTGCATGTGCTTTCCTAGCCTACACTAATTGATGCACATGCTTTCTAAAATAAGATTACATCGCACATTTGCAGATAGCTTCTACTCACTTAAAATATGTCTTTGGTGTCTACATCAACACATTTAGTACCTTCTCAAGAACACAAACTCAAGGATGCATTTTGGGGCCCTCAGGCACCTCCTCACAGGGTAGAGTCTAGGTCTGACGAGAAAAGCCCTATGGCTAATCCATGCACTGCCAATCACTGACCCTTTCTCTCCAACCAATGACCTAAGAAGGAGCATCAGGAGAATTACTCAGATGGGTCCTGTCACTTTATACAAAATGGTCCCATTATCTCGAAGGAAAAACGGAATGAAGAAGACACATTTATTCAACCATCATTCCTGAGGATGGTAGAAACATTTCAAATGCCACACCCCACCCCATACCCACAGAGCAGAACTCAGCCTTGGAGTGTGGAAGCCCAGTCATGCACAACCTACTTGAAGCAAAAAGCAAATTTGACTTGAGGATGCTAAAGACAAGTGAATACCAAAATTGCCAAAGGATGCCATTCTTTTTCTCTCTGTTATCACTACCTCAAAATCCTCTTCCTACCATCTATAGATTTACTTTCAAGTGATTAAGTCCTCTTTGTCTTTTCTACGCCTTTGCTAACTGCTTTTTGCGTGTTTCAATGACAAAAGAGCTGATATTTTTAAGCCCAATGCCAACACATCAAACATTAAGTATCCATTTCCATGCAAAGCACACGATGCATAATTGCATACTGTATTGCAACAGAGGTAATATTTGATTTGTACTCCAAGCTTTCACCTAAAAAAGCATACTCAGACCACAGAGCATTCAGATTACTGGAGACCTTCGTTAAACAGTAGGTACAACTGCAGACTACGACAGGAGAGAATAGTTGTCGCAGAGAGGATGCTATATTGTTTGGCAAAAACAATAAATGAGAAACATTATTACACCAAGCAAGGACATTTCCTGGGTGCAAAGATTCCTCCATCCTGTCAGCCAGAAAGCCAGAGCCATGCATGGTGTTGGGGGCTGAGTTGGGAGTTTTTGCTGCAGACTAGGGAATTAATGAAAGCAGGGTTATTGCGACAGAGAGGTTTATAACTCAGCAGCTCCCCAAGAGACACTGAACTCTCTGGAGGCCATTGTCCAATTTGTTGAAGGTTATGTGATTCAAAATTGTACAGGGAAAAGCTCAGAGTGGTCAAGGGACTAGAGCTAAAGTGACAGGTATGTCGTGTTCTGGGCCTTTTCACTCTGCAGTCACTAGGCGCCTAAGTGCTGGTAGGTCAGGCTGGGTGCTCAGTTCTGTTCACTTCTGCCTCAAACTGATGCACATTAACTTTTCAGAAAAGCTTTTATTGAGAAATAAAACGTATTTGTTAGCCACGGGACTTACGGCTGCCCCCACCTGTGTCTTTCAGATACCATTGTTCTTATCGCTTCAATAGCGGTTGTTTCTGCAAAAACTCAGGGTAATATTTTTGCCACGTCAGCGCTCAGAAGTCTCCGGTTCCTGCAGATCCTGCGTATGGTGCGCATGGACAGAAGGGGAGGCACTTGGAAGTTGCTGGGCTCGGTGGTTTACGCTCACAGCAAGGTAAAGATGTTCTCTCTGCACTACCTAGCAAAATTCTTGAAAATGTTCCATTGATTACAATAATGTTTAATAAATTTAACACGGGCAGTTACTTCAGACTGTGGCTCAAGCTATTTGGGGTTCTGGTACATAATGCATTGCTTAAAAAACCTTCGTAGAAGTAGGAAAATGATTGAATTGTACATAGGTTTCTTATTTCCCTTTTCAGAGATTCTTTTTAACCTCTAAAATGTTTCGCTCCTTTTATACCTAGGAATTAATCACAGCTTGGTACATAGGATTTCTCGTCCTTATTTTTTCATCCTTCCTTGTCTACCTGGTGGAAAAGGATGCCAATAAAGAGTTTTCTACATATGCAGATGCTCTCTGGTGGGGCACAGTAAGTATAAATCTGTTTTTAATCTATTGGCTATTATGAAATGTTGCCACTGAATATAATAAAATGGTTTTCAGTGAATGGTCTCAATGAAAATATTAACTTCCAAAAGGGGATGGCTATGGAGACATATGGTATTTATTAAGGGATCTGAGGAGTTTCTGTGCCTTTTTGAGCAAACAAAATTAAATTTACACATAAATTATCATTTATGTTTTTCGGGTGCTCAATTGTTTCCAAAGTAAAAATATATCATATTTGAAAATAGAAAATGTTAACAGGATTATATGTTTGAACTTGAATACTTAATTAGATAACTGATAAATTGATTCATTACTCTAGAGGGGGGAAGGGTTTTTTCTAATTGTCAAAATAATGAATGGGAGAAGTATGGTGACACATGCCTATAATCTCAGCACTCTGGAGGCTGAGGCAGGGGGATGACAAGTTTGAGGCCAGTCTGGGCTACACAGTATAAAACTTTCAAAAAATAACAGAACAAAAAAATCGAATAGCAGCTGATACAAAGTGAGAAGAATTAAATGCATCAGTCAATCAAGAAAGAGAAGGTAGGGAACAGCCTGTGCAAACAGAGACTGTGGATACTTCATTATAAAATATTCCGTTCAAAAATCCCATTTGCCTTTGCATTGTTACAAATATTTTCCAAACAAGTAGAACTTACAACTGTCATACAAATAGAAAACAAATGCACTCCGCCTATTACATTAAATTCATTATTTGAAATATACCAATGAAGAAACCAGTGAAGTGTCCTGGTCAGTTCAGAGTCCTGATCAAAGCACAAAGAATGACTAAATGCTGGGATAGCAAAACACAAGGACAGATGGAGGGAAATGTGGCTGCTTTCACAGCGTGGGGAACAGATCAGTGAACAGCCACGGAGGAAAATGTGGCTGCTTTCACAGCACGGGGAACAGATCAGTGAACAGCCACGGAGGGAAATGTGGCTGCTTTCACAGCATGGGGAACAGATCAGTGAACAGCCACGGAGGAAAATGTGGCTGCTTTCACAGAGTAGGGAACAGATCAGTGAACGGCCACTAGACATAATATATTTACATGTAGAAAAGGTAAAATTATTTTATACTGCTATGTGTTATCTACAACTTACAGAGTTGTAGGATAGCTCAAAAGTCATGAAGACGTAGACTCCAATAGTCAGGAAAGGGTGTACTGTGAATAATGCACTTTTCCTTTCAGGTAAAAGTTTTCCCTGCGTTGTAAAGAATTTACAAACAGTCATTTGGAACATACACCCTAATAAGTTTACAGTATGCAGGAGTACTGTATACAGCATAAAAATTGCATTTCTTTTCATTTTCTACCTTTATGAGATTCCAAAAGGGAGTTGTATGGAAATACACAAAATTTATAATAGTGTAAAAAATGTTTTTATTTCATTCTTGAGATTATAATTACATTTTTCCCTTGTATTTTCTCCCTCCAAACCCTCCCATATATCCCTCCTGACTCTCCTTCAAATCTATGGCTTCTTTTTTCACTAACTGTTATTGCATGTGTATATACATATATATTCCCAAATATTTCTGCTCAATCCATATGATGTTATTTGCACGTACGTTTCCAGGGCTGACCACTTGGTACTAGACAACCACTGGATGTGCTCTTCCATGGGGAAAGCCATCTCTCCCACTCCACTCCCAGCTTTTCTCAGTTGCCTCTAATTCTTTGTGAAGGGTTGAGGCCTCGTGGGCTTTTCCCCATCTACTTTGTCGTGCCCATTGGTGTTGTCCTTGTTCAGCTCCTGTTTAGACAATAATGCTGATGAGACTTTACAGGTATCGCTTCTGATAGTACTAGGAGATACAACCTCACAGCACACTCCCAGATCCCCTGGTTCTTACGGTCCTACCACCACCTCTACTGCAATGTTCCCTGAACCTGCAGAGCATTTTGTAGATGAGTCCACTGGGGCTGGGCTCCACAGCTCTGCATTTTGATTGGTTGTGGTTTTCTCTAGTGGTCTCCATCTGTTGCAAAGAGAAGTTTCTCTGATGAGAGGTGAGGACTGCACTTTCCTTTGGGTATAAGTAAATATGTTTATAGATTGTTGTTAGGGGTCATGCTGGTTTAGTAAGTTAATAGTTGTAGATTCTCCTGCAATGACCATGGTGTCACTAGCACTGAGAGGTTTCCCAGGTTTCCAGCACCAGCAATGATTTCCCTCTTGTTTAGCAGGACTTAAGTCCAATTGGAGAGCTGTTGGTTACTACCAAGGTATGCATGCCACTCCTGTACCCATAAGAGTTGTTGTGCCATGCTGGTCTGGAGAAGCGGTTCACAGGCATCACAGTTGGGTAGGGCTGTTGGTTGCCTCCCTCTTTTGGAAGCTTGTGAAGTGCCTTCTGTTACCAACAAATCTAGTCATCAGGGAGGGGACGTTCAAGTCAGCTCCAGCTCAGGAGTTCCTGAACCCTGTTTCTGAAGTGCATGGTGTCTTCAGCAATTGGGACTTAACTTCCACTCCTGGGATGTAACCAAGGGCAACAGCAATAGGCTATTTGTTTTAGAAGTCTCTTGGACAGTCCTAGCCAACAACTAAAAAGAGGACTTTCTCATGTCAGTATTGAAGTTTTTGTGATATGATCTTTGGCACTGGGAGGGAGCACCTTTGGCTCAGATGAGAAAAGTCCATTAAAACCCTGTATGTATATTACACATGAAATTACATGTGTTACAGGTTTCTTTTAGCTAAATAGTTAATAGTATGATTCCTTGTGGCTTCTTCAGAATCTTTATTGGTATTTTACCCACCCCTTCCTCCTTCTGTACTTACCTCCCTCCCTGCCTCCTCCCTAAAAATCCCCACATTTCTTATTTCCTCGCTCAGATAACTTGCATCCTGCTATTCCCCTTTGTACTCCCCCACATTTTCTTTTGTGTTTACCTCTCTCCTTCTCCCTAAAGAGCACCCTTCTCCCATTTGTTTTTTCCACTCCTTTTTCTCCACCAAGGAAAATTCACTTATAAATCACCCTTAATATTTCTTGAGTGCTAGCCAGCTGTTGGCTGAACTAGGAACATATCACCATCTTAAACTGTGACTGAAGCACTGGTAGGCTTGTGTTTACTCTTTGTGAAACACAGATGTAAGTTAGGGTTGTCCACTGCTCATCCAAAGGTCATTCACGTAACCCAGAACTCCTGTCAGAGACAATGAAAATTTGTCAGGACAAAATTAAGCAGAACTTGATGTATTTCTTGGTTGTATAGTACTGATTAAATAAAAATTAGAGATACATTAATCTACATTTTAGGCTTTTAAAGATATTATCAAAGCCAGGCAATGGTGGCACAGGTCTTTAATCCCAGCACTAGGGAGGCAGAGGTAGGCAGATCTCTGTGAGTTCAAGGCCAGCCTGGTCTACAAAGCAAGTTCCAGGACAGGCATGGCTATTACACAGAGAAACCCTGTCTGGAAAAACAAACAAACAAAAAATATTATCAGAATACATGTCTCCAAAATCATGCTGGTGACAGAGTAGACTATTATATTAATGGATTAGTTTCCAGAACCACTAGGTAACAGGACGGGTTACACAATAAGAGAAAAGGCTTTGCTGAGTGCACGTCAGTCAGGAAATCAATATCTAAGATACATAAACTGTAAAAATTCATCCAAAATTCCATCCAGTCAATAAATAAATGAGCTGATGAACTAGACAGACAGTTCTCAAGAGAAGTCAAACAAATAGCCAATAGGTACTTGAAAAGCTATTCAAAACTTAGCCATAGAGGAAATGTAAATGAACACTGCTTTGGGATTTTCTCACCTCACTCAGAATGGCTATCTTCAAGGAAACAAACGGCAGTAAATGCTAGTGTAGAGGTGGGGAGGAGGACAGATAGACCGTTGGTGGGAATGGATACTGGTGAGTCACTGTGGGTATCACTGTGGAATTTCCTCAGCGAACTAAAACAAGGGCTATATCACTACCAGGTATATACCCAAGAGACTCTAAGTCAACACACCACGGAGACACATGCACACTCTTGTTTATTGTTGTACTCTTCATAGTCTCTAATAGAAATCAGACTAGCTGGGCATGTTTTCTCTAATATGGAAAGTCTGGATATAAGTGTGTGTGTGTGTGCATGCTCACACACACGTGCACATGTGCACCCTTAGCCCCATGAAAGTAGGTAGAGAATCATGGGAGGGGAGAAAGAGATTGTATGCAAGTGGTAGGGAGAAGAGAGAGTGATGGAATACGTGTGACGTAAGAGCAGAAAGGGGGGGCTCTTCATGGGGAGGAAGATGACCAGAAAAAGGAACACAGCTGGGGTGTCAAAGGAATTGGGGAGAGGAATGATTAAGAACAAAATATAATGACATGTCTGTATGAGAAGTGCTACACAATAGAAAAAGAAAGAAAATGCCATGATGAAACTCGTCACTTTGTATGTTAACTCACAATATTCATTTAAACAAAAATGGCTTCATTTCCAACTCTTCCTCCCTACACACAAGAAACACTGGGCATTTTGGAAAGAGAAGGATGGAGAGCAGAAAGAGAGCTGACATTCTTGAAATACCTCCAATCTGTAGGGGGGACAATGAAAACCTGTTACTCATGGTGCAGTAAAGTATTAAACTGAGTGAGAGAAGGCAATCTATACCCCAGCCTGTTTGCAGCAGTCTGGATTCGGGCTTCTTGTTTGCTTCTCTTGGATAATTCAACTAGATTTCAATTAATTGGGATACTCAGGGCACCTTCCTCTCTTTGAGATGCAGTCACTGGTGAATTAAGCCTGGCAGCTTTTTATCTCTCTTTCCATTCTTCTTCCTCTTCTCCTTATTACCAATACAAATTGCTGTATTGTGTGTGAAACCGTGTGTGGGAAACTCTTAATATACTCTCGCTTAGTCACCAGCTAGCTTCTCCTCCAGAACGACACACAAAACAGGCTTTCAAAGGTCATCTCTGTGATGTGCGGGGAGAAGCAGCAGATTTTTCAATGATTTCCACTTCAACAAAACTGTTTTGACTGGTGTTTAACCTGTACTTTACAGGTTTCTAAATGGCCTAATTATGTTTTCATTTTTAAAAAATATAGCCTTGATAATCAGAGTGAAAAAATAAAAAGATCTTCCACCATGCCGAGCTTCTAGGAATGACAAAAGCAGTTTTGTTTATATTGGCTGACTCATTAATGGAGTTGTCTGATGCTTGAAAAAACATGAAAAGTAAATAAGAGGGCTTATTATTTCTATTCATTACAAAAACAGCATATACTAGATCTTAGTGTTAAATAAATCTAGATGATTGTACCACTTATTATGTGTCACTGAAGACCTTTGTGGAAAGTTTGTTTAGGTAATTTTTAGTTGAAATTCTCCATATTGCACATCATGGGCACCTTAATAACTCTATAGTATGTAGATTAAATGGGGAAATGAGACCACCGTAAACTGGAGCGTTTCTTAGTTCTAGGCTTTATAGAAAGGAAAATTATTTTTAGTAAGAGTTCAAAGTATCACCACAAAATACCAAAATCCAATTTGTGTTCCATCTACAAATACAGTGCCCCAGTAAATTCCAAGCATTAAAAGTAAAGGTCCTTGCTCTAAGATAGGGAGGGCTGTCTCCAACATCAACTTTTAGGGATACAGGAAGATGATCAGCAGTGGTCAATGCCAATATGATCCCTGAACACAATTCCATGCTAAGGAACAAATGATGTGCCCGCCTCATTGTGTGAAATAACAGATACACAAGATCAGGTGCCAAGACCACAGCAAGTTCACAGACATGGATGGTGGCTGTTTGGAGTGTGGACATTGCTCTTGAGGATGTTAAAGAACCATCTGCCCAAACAACAGAACAAAGGAGAACCCTGTTCTTCATTGCAGACACAGTGTGAGCAGAGAGGGGGCTTGAGAATCAGAGGTTGTGATGAAAGTTTCGGGCTCTACAGTAGCAACTGAGGTGGGTGATGCTGTGGCCGTGGAGGAGGGGGTGACATTGCAGACAGTGGAGGAGGGGTGAACAGACTAACTCAAGCTGAGATGCTGCTTGCCCCTGGAATTCAGGGTCTCCTGAGTGCTAACCAGAGCTCCATGCGAATATATATATTCATATATCATATGTGTTATTCTTAGCACTATTTCCTCTTTTTCAGTTGCCTCAGATTTATTCAGAAATAATTTAAGAATAAGATTTTCTGAAGTTATTTTCTGTCATCATCTCCCCCCCTTCCTGTTATTTTTTTTCACCTTTGATTCACTTTAGATTTATTCTGAAATAACTTCAGACCTAGTTTTCCTGAAGTAGGTATTTTTTTTTCCTGATAATGGCCTGTTCTTGAAGAGCACTTTTTTTCACTTACTTCTCTCCCTGTAATGAAGCCAGTGTTTTGTTTTTTAATGTGTATAACAGCGGATAGAAGGACTATACAGCCTAACAGCAGATAGAATGGCATCTGAATACAGACTCCATTTGAGACTGTGTCCATGAAGAGATTATTTCAGACATCCAGAAGAATTTGTATCAGCCAAGTCAAGTCTCAGAATCCATGCCAATAATCCTACAGACTTCATAAAGCAAGTCATACAGACGGCTTCTATATGCAATATAGTGTAAGGTGTGCTCAATGTATCGCACATCCCAAATCTATGTGAAAGTAAGATACGCGTGAAATGAACAAGGATACCAATGTCCTTGGTAATACCAGTCGACTTTCAGAGAATCAGCCCTCCTTATTTTAGATTCACCAGTAAAAGTGTTTTCTGCATCATTGTACAAAGTATCATTTCCCAAATTAGTACCAGTACGCGGAGTTAACGTAAATGATTGGTTTTTACTGTCGATGCATTACCTAAAGCTAACAAAGCTTTATTTAGCCTAAAAGAATCAACAGAGCAGCTCCTAATGATTCAAGAACATTCTCAGCTACCATCCACCCACACACCCCAGCCACCCACCCCAAACCTGGTTCCATGCACCTCCGAGTCTCACACTTACCTTAGCAGCATGTGTTTATGAAGTGTACTGCTCTTAAGGCTCTTGAGGAAATTCATCATTAACAATCCTGATCCTTTAAGAATGCCATCCCCTACCTGTGTCTGTACACGTGTTTTCGATAGTATTCTATAGGCATTAGCACATGCTGTTTTTAAAAAAAAGAAGTATGCTCAAGAGACAAGAGTTCGAGACCCAGCACCGTGATTTGCTGAGGCATTAGTATTTGTTTTATTTCAGCAGTGTGTGGGTGGACATGTGTGTGGATATGGGAACCCGTGTGCAGATATGGGAACCCGTGTGCAGATATGG